>CAUYQG010177065.1:0-15301 GCA_963574415.1 Tarsius wallacei
CGCCCGGCTGATTTTTTGATTTATTGTAGAGATGAGGTTTCGCCTGCCCAGGCGGGTCTCGAACCCGCGGGCTCAGGCAATCCACTCACCTCAGCCTCCCAAGGCGCGGGATTACAGGCTGAGCCACCGAGCCCGGCTAGGAATTTTTAATATGATATATACACTCAGATTCTAACATTAACCAATTATGTAAGTATTTACTTATATTCTTTATTATATTTCTAGTGACCACCAATAACCTATTTCAACTTTTTACTGGATGAGAAGAAGTAGGGATTACAGCATTTTTTTTGTTTTGTTTTGCTTTTTTTGGAAGCAGGATTTATTGAGAGGACAGAAAAACTCCCACAGTGGGAGGGGAACCTAAGGGGTTGCTCTATAGTGTTTTTATTCATTAGCTGATGATATAACCAGATGCAAACACAGCTCTACAAGCAATTTTATATAATCACATTACAGATATTGGGTTCAACTTAGCAAAAGCATAATTTTTACTATACTTCAACACATGAAAAGTCCAACAAATACTTATTATTAACTCCAACTTTTATATTCTTCCACTATTTGGCCTTCTACTAGCATTGATCCACTCATATTCCAGTTTCGTCCCTTCATACCACAGTGTGCTTTACAACATTCTCCCAGCTGCCTACTTCTGCAAAATAGTCTCTTTAGTCTCCCTTAATTTAAACATTTCCCATATCTTGTCTTTTATTCCACTGACATTTTCTAAGAATATAGGCTTTCTCCTCCCCTGATTTTTCAATGACAACGTCACTTGTTTGGGGTTTGTCTGATGCTTCATCAGAATTTGATTTAAGTTATGCATTATTTGCCAGACACTCCATGGGTGATGCTGTACCTTTCTTAGCCAGACACTCCATGGGTGACGCTGTTCCTTTCTCAGGGTATCACATCCAGAGGAGCATGATGCCCATCTGTCCCTCATCAGTGATGCTAACCTTGATCACTCTGCAACAACACTGCCCAGTGTCCTCACTATAATAATTACATACAAAATACACATATACATACATAATAAACACGTGCACATACAACATATATGCGTATTTGATACATCTTAACTGAAACAGATAAGTCTAATACTAATACAAGCCACAAGGCTTGTTCTGCCTTCCTCAACTCATTTTGCATTTCTCCTCTAAGAAAGACAACACATTCACTCATTTACTAAATCCTACAGTATATTCCTTCTAGTTTCAGAACTGTTTTACCTACACTGCCTTAATAATAAGCAAATCTATTCAAAATAGTTCCAGCTGGCTTTTTTTGTTTTTGTTTTTGTTTTTGTTTAGATTCAGGGAATACAAGTGCATATTTTTTACACGGGTCATTCAGATCTGACATATAAGTGAGAAGATATGGTGTTTGGTTTCTGCTTCTAAGTCAGTTCATTTAGGAAGCTCTCTCCAGTCAATCTTCGAAGGGTGCCATGACTTTGCTATTGTGAACAGAACTGTGATGAACATAGGAATAGAGGTTTCTTTCTTTTTTTTAAATAATGATTTCTTTTTCTTTGGGTACATACCCAGTAGTGAGAATGCTGGGTCAAATGGTAGTTCTATTTGTATTTATATGAGAAATGTCAATACTGTTTATCATAGGGGTTGAACTACTTTACATTCCCAACAATAGCGCATAAGCGCTCTCTTTTCTCCACATCCACACCAACATCTCTTGTTCTTTGACTTTTTAATGATAGCCATTCTCACTGGTGTGAGAATGTTTTAAATTTTACTTATTGGATGTTTTAAATTTTACTTATTGGATGTTTTAAATTTTACTTATTGGATGATTACGGAAGTTTTAAATTTTACTTATTGGATGATTACTGATGTTGAGCATTTTTTTTTTCTTGTTTCTTGGCCACTTGCATGTCTTCTTTTGAGAAGTGTCTATTCATGTCTTTTGCCCATTTCTGGAAGGAATTGTTTGAGTTCTTCATTGATTCTGGATATCAGTTCTTTGTTTGAGTCATAATTTGCAAATATTTTCTCCCATTCCATAGGTTTTCTGTTTCATTTGTTGATTATTTATTTTGCTGTGCAGAACCTCTTTAGTTTAATTAAATACTATGTGTCTATTTTAGTTTTTGTCACATTTCCTTTTGGGGTCTTCATCATAAATTTTGCCTAGGTCAATGTCCAGAGAAGTTTTCCCTAGTTTTTCTTACAGGACTTTCATATTTTCAGGTCTTACATTTAAGTCTTCAATCCATCTTAAGTTAATTTTTATATATGATGAAAAGTAGGAATCCAGTTTCATTCTTCTGCATATGGCTAGCTAATTTTCCCAACAACATTTATTGAATACAGTGTCCTTCCCTGCTGTTTATTTTTGTCAGCTTTGACAAAGATTAGTTGACTGCAGGTATGTGGACTTAGTTCTGGATTCTCTATTCTGTTCCATCCATCTGTCTATTTTTGTTCTGGTACCATGATATCTGAGTTATTATAGCCTTGTAGTATAATTTGAAGTTAGGCAGTGCGATGCCTCCATATATGATCCGTTTACCTGGGATTGCTTCGGCTACTTGGTATCTTATTTAGTTTCCAAATATAAACTTTGGTGTTTTTATTTTTCTAGTTTTGTGAAAAATGATATTGGCACTTTGATAGGGATTGCACTGAATCTGTAGATTGCTTTAGGCAGTATGGCCATTGTAATGATATTGAGTCATCCTGTTCATGAACATGGGATGTTCTTCCATTTGTTTGCATCATCAAAATGAAAACAAAAATGGTTATTGTTCTTTCTAAATAAGAGGGTGAAAACACTGTGAAAATGTATTGTTCCTGCTTCATACAACATCCTTTCTCCAGACTAGTGATCTATTACGCCAAGACCCAATAACCTTTGTTGAGTCATCAACGATTTAATACATATCATCTCCAAAACCTGAGAAGATGAAGATTTTAATGTTATATATTTTTACATATACTTAAGAAATACATTTCCTGGCCTAAAAATTTCTTGTGCATATTCATACAGTCACAAGTGCACTACTAGTTTTTAAATAATATGAAATATTTGTTCATGGAGGTAAAAGGGATTTTTAGATGATTCATAACCACCTGGTTATATAGCAAGAAATGAGGTATTTGGCAAACGTATTTCTTTCTTTTTCTGTGGGTGTGACAGTGGGTTTTTTTTTTTTCACCCAAAGAAGCGAAACATTTGCTCCATGGCCTGCAACTGCAAGCAGTCTTGTACTATTTATCATTATAATTTGTGGACTTAGGATACCTATGCTACCATGGAGCTGTACAGTCATTGAACACAGCTGCCTGACATGAATAATACAGAGCCACCATCTGTGCTGGGTTCTGTCTCTCTGGAAAACACCATGCAAACATGTCCAGAGGTGAAGGTCATGCTTACACAGACAAATCACCAGAGCAACTTTCCAGGTAGAAGGCCCAGTCTCCTGAATATTAAAACTTCAGATGAGTCAGTAGAGCCTCAAGTCTGGGGAGGCTGCAGGTCAAGTTAGTCAGGTGTGACGAGTCAGACACAAATATAAGAAACATGGCAAGCCACAGGGGCCTCACTAATCAATTCACTTGAACAACCTCTTTTTTTACATGCAGATCTGATTTTTCATGTTTCATTGTGCAGAAGGGGCTCTTATGTATTCCCTAGTGTTAGGGTTAAATGTTAAGGAACATCAAGTGAGGAGCAGGGTGGATTTATCCTTGGCTCTGACTGTCCTTAGCTTACCCTGTGTGAATTCCCTTCGAGAAGGGACTGAGGTGAGGGCCTGGGCACCTGGGCAGGGAAGTTCTGGCCCTTGAGTTGGTCAGTGAGGAACAAATAAGGCTTTCAGAGATATTATCTTATCTGCAAGAAGAGACGACGGGAACATAGATGGAGGCAGGCAGCTCAGAGAGTGGTCATCACAAAAGACTTGGGCAGAGAGGCAGAGTCTACGGATATAAAGCAGGAAGGAATCTAAGGCAGAAAGGGAGTTCAAGCAGAGGATGGGCATGTGCTGTCTGGAGAGAGTTCCCCTTCACAGAGCACAGTGATAAGCCCTTTTTTATGCAGTATCTGTGGTGTGGCTTATGCCACAGAGGTAGAAGGACTAATAAGATCAACAAGTTAGCTCAGATGCCTTCCCTCTGATCCCACAATACCTACCACAAACCTAGAGCTTGAAATGAGAGAGCTGAAATTTCCAGAAACTTAGAATACTCGCAAAGTATATGTTGAGTGTGACTAGTAAAGATGATTCGTGGGGAAGGGAAACAACTTGTACCAAGTAATCATTTTTTTTGTGTGTCTTTTTTTTAAAGTTAGGGGCATAAATGTCTTGTACTTTGTTCTTGCTTTGTTAATTAAAAACCCTTCATCTGAAAGACTTCTGGTCCCAGGCATTTCAGATAAAGGTCTATTCAACCTGTATTTAAAAGTGTGAAGTCCTTAAAAACAAGTAAATGAATAAATAAAAATGTGAAGTCCTGGGAGAAAGTTTAGAAACAGTAGAGCATAGTAATTTTCTTCTAGGACATAAAGAGGAAAATGACTTTGAGAGAAAGTTGGGATACATTTTTACTTGTAGATACAGCAAGAATTCTGAGGCTAAAGGCTTTTTCCCTCAGCTTTAGAACTGATTAGCTGCATATCTTGAAGCTAGTCACTTAAAGCTTTGGCCTATTTTCTTGCTTTTGACAAGGAGATATCGGTTCTTATGCTTAAATTACCAGGTCCATCCTGAGACTAACCATGCCTCTTCACCCTAGACACCCTGCCATGAACACCTAGAGGAAACTGACACTCATTTCAGTACACATATCTCTAAGGCAGAAGTCATGGTCTCAGACAAGGCAGAGCCAATTTTCTTTAGTTCTATTCTTGGTGGTAGAATGTTCTTAGCAACTTACTCAAGAATGAGAGATACACAATAAACAAGTTTTCAAAGAATATTCTCTCACCATTTATATAAAAGAGCTGATTGATGTCACAATGTCAATTAAAATGGCAAACATTTATAAGCCAAGCAAATTGTATATTTTTTGCATATTTCACTATTTCACTATAGAGTCTTAGATTATGCAGAGAACACTGAAAAGCTCTAACAACCAGTCTTTTGGAACCAAGAAGTAAAGATAGACCTAAATCATTACTTTTCTAGTTTCAAAAAATTGCATACTGATATGCTAATAATCCTTTCTGAAGACAGTGGGGTAAACTAGACGATTGGAAATAAGCATCTCAACATTTTTACTGGTATCCAGGGTTTCTTGACTTAAAACCAGCCTATCCCCTGCTGCCAAAGAGATTGTCCCATACCTGGGTCTGCTCACTCCTTGGCTCATAAAATGTCAGTGAATCCACGGTACTTACAGAACAAAGCCCAGGCTCTCTGAAACATGGTCTCTAAGTCTTTCCTGATCTGGCTTCAGCCTGATTCTCCAGTTCTGTTTCCTACACACTCACTTTTCTCTACCCTGAACAAACACACCCTAGACTCAGCAACTGCTCACTGCTGCTGGGCCAAGCTCTTTCCTATGTGTTTGCCATCGCTCATGTGCTTTCTTCTTCTGATACCCTGGCCCCAGCTCTGCTCTTGAAAAATCTTACCCCTTTCCATTCCCTGAGTCAGAATTGTGATGACTCCCTCTTCTGCTTTTCTTTCTTTTTTCTATATCTGCCTTTCTTAAATGGTACATATGGCAGGTCATCCTTCTTTCTTTGGATCTGCCTATCTTTATGCATTTCTCATACTAGTTGGTCAAGTTACTGCATCAGAAGACTATTGGTAAATCATTCATCCCTCACAGTTACTTGAAAATATTAAATGCTCGATAAATGTTAAATCTATCACTTTTCTCTCTGGTAGAAATTAGCCACTATCTGAATGTGTTAAATTTTTCAGTAGGTACATGAATGCCTAGTAACATTTCACTATTCTAGGCTAATGTTGAGTTACCAGGCTAAGTTAGAAACATATCTGATGATTATAACAATTTTTCCAAAATATAATCTCATTTCTTATGAGTACCTCCAGTTACTAGGGTTAGGCTGTAAAGGGTTGTTCCTCATTTAATTTATCCTAAGAATTGGCAGTAGTGGGAATCTGCCTGGGGAAAGGGGGGCACACCTCATCAACAAGGGTACCTACATAATGAACATTTGTATACCTAAGCCTGAATTGTACCCCACATCTTCAAAATAAAAAATAGAAAAAAATGATCATCACAGTACATCCCCTAGGCTCCAAATTTAGTCAAACTACTGATACATAAATGGAAGTTTCCAAAGTGTTTATCTATCTAAGAAAACTGGTTTTTTTTCTAGCATTTTCATTCCAATTATGTTTATATTATTGATTGGTTCTCATAGGATAAACTTTAGCCTAGCTTTTGTCAAAATTAGTTAAGTTGTTTGAATTGATTTAAGTAGAAAGGAGAGGCTTTGTTGGCTATGGCAAAATACCAGGGAATAAGGAAGAGAAAAATTTTAATTTTTTTAATTCAAAGCATGTACAGGGAATGCTGGCTTGTTTAGTTATTCTTTTAGGGTTCATTATTAGTTGACAAATAATAATTGTATATATTTATGTGGTATAATGTGATGTATCAATGCATGTATACATTGTGGAATGAGCAAATAAAGCTAACTAACATATCCATCATCTCAAATATTGTTTCTTTGTGGTGAGAACATGAAATATCTTCTCCTTTAGCTATTTTGAAAAGCAGACTACATTATTATTACTATAGTCACCATATTGTACAACAGATCACCAGAAATTACTCATCCTGTCTAACTGAAACTTTCTACTTTTGACCAATGTCTCTCCTTTCCCATCTACCTACCCCCCCCCCCCACCTCCAGCCTCTGGGAACCCCCATTCTACTCTAAACTTCTAGCAGTCCACATAAGATTGCGTTCTTATGCTATTTGTCTCTCTGTGCCTGGCTTCTTTCACTTAGCATGATGTCTTCTAAGTTCATCCATTTTGACATAAATGACAGAATTTCCTATTTTTCAAAGGCTAAATAGTGTTCCACTGTAAACATATGCCACTTTTTAAAATCCAGTCATTCACTGAAGGGCACTTTGTTTCCACATCTTGGCTACTATTAATAATACTGCAATGAACATGAAAGAGTGCAGACACCTCTTCGAAATACTAATTTCAGTTCCTTTGGACATATACTCAGAAGTGGAATTGCTGGAACATTAGGTAATACTATTTTTAGTATTAGTATTTTGAGGATCCTCCACTGTTTTCCAAAGTAGCAGTACCAATGTACAATACTACCAACAGTGTGAAAGTGTTCCCTTCACATCCTCATCAATGCTTCTTATATTTCATCTTTTTTATAAAAGTCAATTTTAACAGGTATAAGGTGATATCTTATTGTGGTTTTACTTTGCCTTCATCTGATGATTAGAGATGTTAAGCATTTTTTCATATATTTATTGTCCATCTATATGTCTTCTTTTGAAAAATGTCTATTTAGACACTTTGTCCAGTTTTCAATATAAGGTTATTTGCTTTCTTGTTATTGAGTAATTTGACTTCCTTGTATATTTTAGATATTAACCCCTTATCCAATACATGATTTACAAATATTTTCTCCCAATCTGTGTGTTGTCTCTTCACTTTGCTAATTCTGCCCTTTACTATGCAGAGGCTTTTTAGTTTGATGCAATCTCTTTTGTCTATTTTTTGCATTCATTGTCTGTGTTTTGGGGGTTATATCCAAGAAACAATTGCCCAATGTCATAGAGCTTTCCCCCTATGTTTTATTCTCAAATTTTTATGATCTCAGATGTTACAATTAAGTATTTAATCCATTTTGAGTTGATTCTTGCATAATGGGGAAGATAAGTGTTCATTTTCATTCTTCTACATGTGAATATTCAGTTTTCCCACCTCCATTTGTTGAAGAGACTGTCTTTTTTCCATTGCATGTTCTTGGTAACTTTCTCTGTTGAAAATAAATTGCCTGTAGATGTGTGCATTCACATATGGGCTCGCTATCCCATTCCATTGGTTGTTGTGTCTAATTATATATTAGATGTTAGTACAATGCTATTTTTTGTTTTTTAATTTTTTGTAGCGATAGATTTTATTATGTTGCTCAGGATGGTCTTGAACTCCTGGCCTTAGTCTCCCAAAGTACTGGAATTACAAGGGAAGCCACCATGCCAAACCCATGCTGTTTTTATTACTATAGTTCTGCAATACATTTTGAAATCAGAGATTGTCATGCCTTCAGCTTTGTTCTTTTTTGCTCCATATTACTTTGGCTAGTCAGGATCTTTTGTAGTTTGATAAGAATCTTAGGGTCATTTCTTCTATTTAAGTGAAGAATGTCATTAGTATTTTGATAGAGATTACATTGAATCTATAGATTGCTTAGGGGCAGTATGGACATTTTAACAGTATTAATTCTTCCAACTCATAATCATGACATGTTTTTCCACTTATTTGTATATTCTTCAATTTATTTCATCGATGTTTTATCGTTTTTAGTATATGTATCTTTCACGTTCTTGGTTAAAATTACCTCTAAATATTTTCATTTTATTTTTGATGCTGTTGTAAATGGTATGGTTTTCTTAATTTCTTTTTCAGATAGTTTGTTGTTAGTGTATAGAAATGTTACTGATTTTTATAAGTTAATCACATATTCTG
Source organism: Tarsius wallacei (assembly GCA_963574415.1). NCBI lineage: Eukaryota > Metazoa > Chordata > Mammalia > Primates > Tarsiidae > Tarsius > Tarsius wallacei. The sequence goes on from CAUYQG010177065.1 coordinate 8,675, forward strand.
CAACTTTAATGAGCTTGTTTATCAGTTCTAAGTTTTTTGGTGGAGACTTTTTTTAACATTTTAAAATTTACTCATTTATTTATTTTTATTTTAAGGCTTGGTGTGGTGGCACAAGCCTGTATTCCTAGCACTTTGGGAGGCCAAGGTGAGAGGATTACCTGAGCTCAGGGGTTTGAGACCAGCCTGGACAACTTTGTGAGACCTTGTCTCTTGGTAAGTCTTTGTCTCTACAATAAATATTTTAACAATTAGCCAGGTGTGGTAGCACACGCCTGTAGTTCCAGCTACTTGGAAAACTGAGACAGAAGGATCACCTGAGCTTTTAAAAATTGAGGTACAAATCAGAGTTAGGTACACAAATGGTCTTAGTAGAGATGAAGTTTGAGTTTGGAGGAGTCTTTAGAATTTTCTATACCTAAAATTATGTCATCAGTAAATAGTGGAGAATTTCACTTCTTCCTTTTTTATTTGGATAAGCTTTATTTATTTTTCTCGTCTAATTACTCTGGTTTGGACTTCCAGTACTATATTGATGAAAGTGGTGAGAATGGGCCTCCTTGTCTTACTCCTGTTCTTAGAGAAAAAACCTTCAATTTTCCATTGTTGAGTTAGCTGTGGGCTTGTCATATATGGCCTATATTGTGTTGAAGAAAGCTTCCTCTATACCTAATTTGTTGAGAGTCTTTTTTAATAAAAGGATGTTGAATTTTGTCAAATGCTTTTACTTCATTGATGGTGATGCTCATATGTTTTGTCTTTCCTTTTGCTAATATGATGAATCACACTTATTGATTTGCATATGTTGAGTCATCCTTACATCAGAGGAATAAAACTCACTTGATCATGGTGAGTGATTTTTTTAATGTACTATATGCATTTTGTTGAGGACTTTTGCATCTATGCTCATTAGTAATATTGACTTGTAGTTTTCTTGTAGTGTCTTTGTCTCAGTTTAGAATCAGGGTCATACTGGCCCTGTAAAATGAGTTTAGAAGTAATTTTTTGGAAGAGTTTGAGAAGCATCAATATTAGTTCTTTAAATGCTTGGTAGAATTCAGCTGTGAAGCTGTCTGGTCCTGGGATTTTCTTTGATGAGAGATTTTTAAACAAACATCAGAGCAGAAGTACTCATTAGTCTTTTCAAATATTTTATTTCTTCATGATTCAGTTTTGGTAGGTTGTATGTTTTTAGGAATTTATTCAATTCTAGGTTTTATAATTTGTTGGTGTGTGATTGTTCATAGTAGTTTCTTATAATACTTTGTATTTCTGTGTTATCAGTTGTGACATCTCTTCTTTCATTTCTGTTTTTGAGTCTTCTTTTTTTCTCAGTCTAGATGAGTTTATCAATTTTGTTTGACTTCAAAAAACCAACTTTTAGATTAATTTATTTATTTCTCTTATTTTTCTAGTCTTTGCTTTACTTACTTCTGCTCTAATGTTTGTTATTTCCTTCCTTCTGCTAACTTGGGCTTAATTTGTTCTTCTTTTTCTAGTTCCTTGAGGTATAACCTTAGGTCGCTTACTTGAGATTTCTTTTAATTTAGATGTTTATTGCTATAAACTTCCCTTCTAGAACTGTTTTAGCTGCATCTTGTAAGCTTTAGTATGTTGTGTTCCTTTTTTTTGTTTTTCTCATATGTTTAATACCTTTTAACTTCTTCTGTGGCCCAGTAATTGTTCAGGAAGCAATTATTCTTTGACTGCAGCAGAGGTCCCCAACCCCCGGTACCAATCTGTGACCCATTAGGAACTGGGCCACACAGCAAGAGGTGAGCAGTGGGTGAGCGAGCGAAGCTTTATCTGTATCTACAGTCACTCCTCATGACTTGCATTACTGCTGGAGCTCTGCTTCCTGTCAGATCAATGGTAGCATTAGATTCCCATAGGAGTGCAAACCTATTGTGAATTTTGTGTACAAGGGATCTAGTTTGCAGCTCCTTATGAGAATCTAATGCCTGATGATCTGGGGTGGAGCTGCTGGGGGGGCTGCAAATACAGATTAACCTTAGCAGTGAGATTTGACTGCATAGAAACCATCATAAATAGATTGCTTGAAGACTCATATCAAAACCCTCTCAGTGAGTGGCAAGTGAGTTGGTATACTTCAAATGTACTGCTGCATGTGGGGGCAGGCTTTAAGTCAGAATCCAACACTTATTTTAGTCCATGTTTTGCTCGTCCATTATTTTACTTACTTTATTTATTATTTATGTATTTATTATTTTATATATTTATTTATTATTTTCTTTATTATTTTATTTTATTCCATCCAAGCCTCTTTTTAATGGTGAGTTTATAATTATTTCATTATATATTACAATGAATTAATAATAGAAATAAAGCACACAATAAATGTTATGCACTTGAATCATCCTGAAACCATCCCCTTGCCTCCAGTCCATGGGAAAATTGTCTTCCATGAAACCCTAATGGCAAAAAGGTTGGGGACCACAGGACTACAGGCCATTAGTAATTTAAGCATATTTCACAAACTTTTACAGCATGGTAATATTTTATATTAGTTTTAGATAATAGTCATATATCTAGTAAGTGCTTTATGTAGGTAAAATTTTAAAAGGTAGTGTTTGGAATATAGGTATAAGTGAACAGCTATTTTATTATTTATTTTTTCCCATTATAATTAGTAACCTGAGTTTAGTCATTCACAGAAGCCAGTATATATAAAATATAGAAAACAGATATTTGTATTTTATGTGCTAGTACAGATATAACTAATAATAATTAACATTTCATAAATGTTAACTTGTACCAGGCACTATTCTAAGTATTTTACACTTATTAACCCATTTAATTATTTGATGTAATTTAATTCCTATAGAATTTAAGAACCATTGTAGAATTATCATTTCATTTTAGAGATGAGGTAACAGGCACAGAAAGGCTGAGCAACCTGCCTGAGGTCACATAGCCAGTAGGCGGTAGAGCCAATAAAACATTAAGGCAGGGCTGCTTCACAGGTAGGGACTGAGTAAAGCAACATGGGAGATAAGACAGAAAACTCCATCCATGCTTCAACGATGCCATGGTCTAAGAGGAAACAAGATATACAAAATTCCAAGGGGGTAAAAGAATCAGAGGACAATAGGTGGGTTCCAATACAAGGCAGATGAGATTAGCAGTGGGAGAAATTACTGCTGGCTGGAAACTGAAGAAGACTACCTGGAAGAGGTGGACCTTTAGTCAGATGGTCCCAAAAGAAAGGACTTAGTCATGTAGAGATGGCAGGTATGAGGAGGAAAACAAAGGGAGCTGTGACCCCAAGTCAGAAGAGTCCGTTGCAAACCCAGAGTGACTTGGATGAAGTTCTGGTGCATGGGCAGGACTAATATTGATATCAAGGTTAGAAAGGTATTTGTGCTCCCACTGTGGAAAACCACTAGTCCCCACATGAAAAATCGATACTTTCCTGGATAGGAAATGGGGGCTATTGAGAGTGTTGGAAAAGGGAAGCAACACAAAGCAGTTCTTTGAAAATTAATCCTGGCAGCTGTGTTTAGGATGTATTAAAACACAGAAAGAGCAAATCCTAGAATAGGTGATAGAAAGGGTCACAGTAGCCTGGGAGAGAGTAGAGATGGGTTGTAGGGCTGGGTGAAGGAAGGGGCCAGAGGGTGGCAGCAGAGTGGAAACATGATGACATAAGCTTTTGAGGTCGACCCTGGTTCTCTGGTCTAGTGTGGGCATCTTCACTCTGTAGCTGTGGGCCCCCAGATGGGTTCTTTACCTCCTAGAAGGTGAAAACAGGAACAGTGGCCTCTACTTCATGGTGTTGCTGTGAGGTAATGTATGTAAAGTCCCACTTACCATGTGTGCACATACCAGAACTCAGTTATAGCCACCGAGGAGGATTATTGCTATGACTGTCATTACTACTGTGATTGAGACTTGATTGGAGAGAGAGGAGATCTTGAAGCTGGCTCAAACTTCTCACATCTCTCTGATCAAAAGGATGGGGAGACTTTAATAGAAGTAAGAAACAGAGGAGTCAGAACAAGCTTGAGGAAGAGAAGTGTAGTTTTATACAAGCGAACAGAGGATTGTCCTTTTAGAAAGATGTTATGCTCTGGAGAGAGATTGGGCTTGAGTCTGGTGCTGGGGGTCCCTTACAAAGGGGCAATAATCCCCATCAAGAGAGCATGCTGGGGGGAGTTCCCCACCAGGATTATAGCTCTGTAGGCATATGAGCAAAGTCTGGGTCCCCAGGTGTGCAACAACGTTTACTAACCTTAAGTAGCATGTTGCTGGCAGAGTTGGAGTCCTGCCTCCTTCTGCACAAAACAAGGTGTGTGGAGAGAGCTGACTGGACAAGGTCATACAACAAAACTTTTTCCTACATACCTGCCTCTAGAACAGCGGTCCACAACCCTTTTGGCATCAGAGACTGGTTTCATGGAAGACAATTTTTCCATGGATGTGGATGAGGGTGAGATGATTTTGGGATGATTCAGGTGCATTACAGTTATTGTGCACATTATTTCTACTTGTATTACATTATAACATATGAGAATCTAATGTCCCCACTGATCTGGCAAGAATTGGAGCTCAGGCGGTGAATTGAGCAATAGGAAGTGGCTGTAAGTACAGATGAAGTTTTGTCTGTTTGCCCGCTACTCATTTTCTGCCATGTGGCCTGGCTCTTAACAGGCTGTGGACTGGTACTCGTCCATGGCCCCAGCAGTTGGGGACCCCTGCTCCAGAGGATGGGAACATAACCCAGGGTAGCAAATGTTATGAACTCCTCTCTGCATCCCCAGGAAGGAAAACATTGACAGGCACCCTCCCTGGACATTGTTTACCCCAGGAAACAAAAGTGGCTTTCAAAGCAGAACCTCTAATAGGTGGCCCCAGAAACAGGCTTTTGATGGTGTGGTAGGAAAGACTTTCAACAGGATGAGGGAGGATCAAATCCTTGCTCTGTCTCCAACTAGAGTGGTGACCTTGGACCATTCATTTGCTTCTCATGTCAATATTGAACTGGAATCATACTACCTGGAGAATAAATCATAACCCCAGTCCCAATCATAATAATGGCTCACCTAGGAAGTGATGTCTAAACAAGGATGTGCAGGGTGGGGAGGGACTTGAGTAACTTGAAAAGACCCTAATGTTTTTGTTACATCTTTCCTTATGGCCTCTGGTGGAAAATTGCCAATTCTCTTCTTGCCCTAACAGTTTATGGGTTTATGATGAAGTAGAAGGCATCTGCCATTTTATCACAAATAGTAGAAACTCTGATTCTCTCTACATATATTGTTAATTGTTTATTATTTTCAAAATCTTCTATGCACTAAATCAATTATTTAATGCCCACTATGAGTCTGATATGACTTTAGGCAATTTCAAATAAAAAAAAAAAGGATCACTCACAGCATAAAAATGGAAATTTTTCATGCTAGAGAGGATTTTAGACATTATCTATTCTCCAAACTACTTTAGGTTACAGATGAAGAAACAAAGTCCAGAGAGGTTAAGTCATCTGCCTCAAGTCACAGAGAAAATTGTATCCAGAATCAGGAGTAGAACTTCACTCAAGGATCTATGATTTAGAGTTATAACTCAGGGGATATAAAGCAGTATTTAACTCACACTGGCAAAATGGTTGGACAATGACTCCTGAATGCTGGTGTATGCCAGACTTCCTAGAGGTGCTTGGAAAAATAACCTACCTGCAGAGTTGATTCAGTAGGATTAGTCTTAATATAAGTATTTTAAGATGCTCCGTAGGTCATTCTGGTCAAAGAAACCAAAGAGCAGCTTTCCAGAACAATAATGAGTTCAGTTGGCATATTATATCCTTAGTGAAATTTAAATGTTGGGTTCATTAAGTGTAACTGATGCCAACCACAGTGGGCCCCACCATAGACACAGGCTAACATGCCTGTCCCTTGTAATGAGAATGAAATATGGGTGCCAAACAAGGATCCATGGCATCAGTCTGTGGCCTTGCCCAGCCTTGACAATTCCTAGTTCCAGATCTCAGATTGCTGGGACATCCTTGAAGAAAGTCTTTGGGCACTTTCTAGCTCTTCCAGACCCTATATGGGCTTTTCTACCTTCTTAGGTTGATTTCTTATCAGATTCCTGATGAACAAGAGAGCAATGGGACTTGCCCATTATTGATAACACAGCTTTGGTGGTACTTGGGTTCCAGTGCAATTAATGAAACCCCAAACAAATGTCAGACATTTGTGTGCATATGCTCATCAAGATAACTCCAGGTTCAGGTGAATGCATACACTCATTTGTTTTTAAATTGGATTAGTTCAGTTCTTCATTGCTTTAACAGAAAACGAGCTTAAAAAAACTAATTTAGCCGGGCTCAGTGGCTCAGCCCGTAATCTCGCACTTTGGGAGGCTGAGGTGAGTGGATTGCCTGAGCCTGCGGGCTCGAGACCCGCCTGGGCAACTTGGCGAGACCTCATCTCCACAATAAATTAAAAAAATCAGCCGGGCATGGTAGCACATGCCTGTAATTCCAGCTACTCGGAAGGCTGAGGCAGAAGGATCGCCCGAGCCCAGCAGGTCGAGGCTGCGGTGGCCGGGAGTGGCCACTGCACTCCAGTCTGGGCAACAGTGAGACTCCAACTCAAAAAAAAAAAAAAA
>CAUYQG010177071.1:0-47405 GCA_963574415.1 Tarsius wallacei
CAGGTCTGGGTCTTCCAAAGGCTGGTCAGTCAGACCAGGTCTGCTAGGATAAACTTCTTCAATTATTTGTATACCATCACGAACAGGTTCTTCTGGACTTGAAAGCAGGGTGGCTGGGTTTAGTTTGAACACTGTCTTAATAGTTTTTTTTTGTTGTTGTTGTTTTTTAGTTGGAGTCTCACTCTGTCGCCCAGACTGGAGTGCATAGTTTAATAATCAGGATATCTAGTAGAGTAGCCTCACATTTTCCTCACCTCCCAGATGTAAGCCCGTATTCTCCTTTTTGTTTAAGGAGAAGTCGCACACGGTGTGAAACGTATACTGTGACAGGCTGGTCCATAGTGGATGTTTCAGCTTCTCGTATGATGTCACAGGTTATGACTATTGCTCGAAGACAAACTGGCCACCCTTGGGTTACAATGACCAGTTGTTTAGAAAAGTACACAATAGGCCTCCTGGTACTACCTAAGTCTTGTTCAGTACTCCGAGACTTATACCTTGCTGTTCATGTACATAGAGCTCAAATGGCTTTCTGATATCAGGGAGACCAAGGGTCAGGGCTGTTAGAAGCTTTTCCTTTATGTTTTGGAACACCCTGTGGCATTCTGAAGTACAATGTAACCATTCATTTCCATTTCCTTTGAGGGATTTATTTTAGGGCTTGGCCATAAGTCCTAAGTTAGGAATGCAGATACGACAGAACCCAGCCGTGCCCAAGAACCCTTGTAATTGTCTTCTGGTAGTGAGGGCCTCTCCTCAATCTGGTAACAAGGCTCTTTGTCCTTTAGATAGCTCAAGTGCCACATGTTGTTGATTGTACATAATGTGCCTTTTTCTTAGAAACTTTGCATCCCTGGTCTGCCCAAAAATTTAGGTCAGGATTGTGTTTTGATTTGGGGTGTCTTCAGTTCTACTGGCAGTCAGGATATCATTTACACACTGGAGAAAGTTTCCTTCTTTTAGTTCTAGTTCTCATTAAGTCGTTAGCTAAAGCTTCCCCAAAGATGGTGGGGGCGGTTTTGAAAACTTATGGAAGCACCTTCCAATAATATTGTTGTTTTACATTAATTTCTGGATCATCTCATTCAAAGGCAAACAGTTCTTGGGACTCAGGACTCTGGGGTACATTTGAGTGATTGAAGGAGGGACTTATGGGAGGTTCCCCGACATACACCAGTAATAGCCATAGTCTTCTGGGAGAGGGGGGGCCCTGTCTGGTGTTTAGGACAGAATATGTAGTCCCAGTGTCAATTAAAAGTCTGAGTCTCTTTCCCAAGGTTCCTGGGGTTTCTTGTGGGAAATGTTTATAGATCTCATAGAGTCTAGAGGAGCTCTTGGTCCTGTTATTCCTGGTTACTGTTAGCAAGCTGTGGCATCTGGTAGATTAACTTGTAGGGAATTCCTTTCATCCCCCTGTCAAGGAAGGTTGAGACATTCACACTTCCAATTTCCTTCTTGCTTACAGTATGCACACTGTTGTAGCCCTGAGGGTGAATGGTTCTTTTGACCAAGCGGTGAGGGCCCTGGGGGTCTTACCCATGGCTATTTATCTTTTCTAGCAAGCACTCTACTGGGTCTTGAGTGGTCACTGCTGAGAGCTGCAGTGAGCAGGGAAGCTTGTTGTTTATGCCATACTGTTTCTGCTTTTCCTGGACTATGTCATGGCAACTGAACTCTTTAAAGACAATGGATAGCAGCATCTCTGGTTCCCCTCCCACTCTTGATCGTTTCTTTCTTATGACTTTCCTTAGTCAGAGTGCTCTGGACATAGTAACCAGTCTCATGTTTTCTGGGTGTTCTGGTCCAATGTTAGAAGCTGCCCACAGGCTTCAAAAATTCTCTCAAGAAAGGCAGAGGGAATTTCCTTTGGCTCCTGTTGTACCTCTGAAACTTATTTAGGCTCTTCAGTTTTAGGAACCCCTTCTTCATTCCAGTTATTAAACATTCTTTGTAATGGTTTAACCTGGCCTAGTCTCTGGGCTGTGGCCTGTACTGCTGGGGCTGTGACTGGACTGTTAGGTTGTAACTCACTAAGCCTCTGAGCCTCCGATGAGCCTTTTCCAATACCATCCTATCTTCCTCAGAGTTGGAAGGTGTCATGAGCACCCAACTATCCGCCTAGGAGAGGTGGTGAGGTGATGAGTAGCAAAGATGAATGTAAATAAACCTTTCATCTTTTGGGACCATCCCGGAAGCAGGCATATTATTTTTTCAATTGTATAAATCCAAAGTTGAAAAAGGAGAATGAACTTGAATCCCCTGGGCTGGTCTTGTTCCTCAAGGCCTGCAGGGGCTTGTCTTAGTGGAAATTCTCCTGCCTGAGGGGGGGCATTTCCTAGGCTGAATTGGGTACCCTGATGGGTATGTGAAGAGGTGACTGTTCCTGACTGGTAGGTAAAGAGGGGTACAAAGTCAGGCCAGTGGCTTTGCAGGATCATATGCCCTCCCTGATCACCTTCAGTAGCGTCCCTGACATATGGTGGAGATGCTATGGGAGACTGAAAATGAGGAAGAACAAGATCATACAAATATAACCCAAAGAAAGCTAAACACAATTTCACATTTGACAATGCTTTCTGAACAATTCCAACATACCAAATATGCCAACTACATCTCTCTTGAACTTCCAAGGGCCCTAATATCCAAAAAGTTAGAGGTAAAGAAGACAATTTAGGATTTGCAAATGTTAAAGGTTTAAAGCACTTGGTCAAAATAAGATCACAGGTAATTGTCAAAGATTTCAAAAAGGAGATTCAGTTTTCCAATTATAAAACCTACTAAAGACACCAAGTATCAAAAGTGCTAAAGAAGCGACGGTTTTATGATCTTAAAACATCCATCAGAGACAGCATAAACCTATCTGACTAACAGAGCAGGCAAAAATGTCTAAATTAAAATTTAAAGATGTTTCTATTTTATTTTATCAACAATTTAAAAGCTATATGTAAAGTCACACAAACTTGAGTACTCCTTTATTTATAAGTCAGTTTGGTACCATAGACAATATATAAAGACATACACAGGAGAACACAAGATCTTACAGCCTTGAACTCTAGCCATGAACACAGGTTGCAAAACTCACCAATCCCAAAGGGCCAAACTTACCAGTCCTGAAAGACAGCTAGATTCAAATTATGCTCCTGGAAATGAAACAAGTCAAAAGCCCACTTGTCCCACATGACCCAAGCCCTCACTGAGGCCCTGTGAAAACAGGATAGCAATCCACACCTCAAAGCACACAGAAAGAGTCCACGTCCCTTAAAGAAGGAGTCTGGTGTGCCAGAGAAATACCAAAAAAATGGATGTCAAAATGACAAAATTACGGGAATTCACCATAGGATTTTATAAGGAGACCAATTTCACGTAGATGTGTATCTTTTAGTTTAGTCTGTTTCTTCAACTGGACTACTGAGTGCAGGGCAGGGACCATCTGCAAGCCAACAAAGTGTTTGCAGATTTTAGGTTCTAACAGTTTAAATGTGGGCAAGCAGCCCCCTGTAGCAACAACCATTTCAGCCTCCTTCAAAACTGCATGGTCAAAGATACCAAAAATCGGCTCATAGACAAATGAAAACCCAAGCCAAACCAAGTTGAGTACTTTAGCAGTTACAACTTTTAGTATTACCTTATTCTTTGGGATTCCAACCCAAAGTCAGGACTCTAACTCGACCAAGATCTCCCTAGGGTGGGACTCTGACCTATAATCTCAGGCCAAAAGGGTAGAAGTCTAACCCACAATCCTGATGATGGGACCAGAGACGATTTAGGGTATAAGCATATTAACAAGGTCACTCACCCAAAAGATGTGGGGTCTGAGAGCAGTTTCATTTCTCAAAGTGAAAGCAGCACTAAGGAGCCCGGAGTCCCGTGATGGAGAAGCAAGGACCGCACAGCTGAGCCTCCAGACACTCTGGTCCAGGCACCCCTCAGGGTCATTGAAGTGGGTGCACACCCTGGCAAGGGACTATAGTACCTTGGGCTGGCTTTGTCCTATCTGGGTCACCAAAACTGTGACTGAGCTATCTGCCCAGTGTGCACAGAGGCCGGTACTATGACACTGGCTTTTGAGAAAAGAAAAAGAGGCTTATTGCAAGGAGATAGGAAGCAACAATCAAATCTCTTCCCCCAATGTGGGGGTGGGTCAAATTTTATAGCATTCCTAACTAGTCCCAAGTGATACCGATGCAGCCGGTCTCCTGGGCTGGTGGTATTGACCATTAGGCTGAAGCTTTTTTCCATGACACATGCCCAGACAATTCTGACTCTGCAGCATCTGTAACAACTTCAGCAATGGGTAATCTGTTCAGCTGGTCCAACTGTTACAAGGGACTGGTGATGGGCACTGAGGAAACCCAAGTGGAGAGGAGGAGGGAGAGATGGAGGGGAGGGGCATGTGGAGGTCAGCAAAGACCTGGCCGAGCAGCAGACGCTGAGAAGTACTAGAGGAAGTGAAAGCAGGGCTCTGCTGGCACCTGGGGATAATATGTGCAACGGCTTGGTGGGGGTGGGGGTGGGGACCGAGCTCCCTGGAGAGAGTGTCCCTTCACCCACTCACGGTCATGTCTCTTGATTAATTGTGGGTCCTGTGCTGAGGGCGAGGGAGCCAGAGAGGAGCAGGGAGACAGGCTTAGATAGATCATGTGAGCCATGGTGGTCAGGATGACGACAGGGCCTGTCCTAAGAGCAGAGAGACTCGGAGGCAGTGCAGTGCAGGTGGACCCAGTTGGGCCTGGATCACTCCTTGCTCTGTCACTTCCTTCTTCAGCTCCCAGGGCCTCTATCTCAGACTCCTGGCCTGGAGGATCTCAGAGGCATCCTTCCAGCCCAGATGAGATGGGTAGTTAGGTGGATGGAAGGCTGGAAGGACAGATAGGTCTGCATCCTGGTCTCTTCTAAAGCTCCCAGCTCCCCAGCCTCACTCTGCCTGGGCTTCTCTGAGCCCAAGATGTTCACAGTCCATGTTCAAGGGCCTGTGATGTGAATGCTCCCAGTGTCCAAGACTTCCTGTTCTGACATCCACCTGTATTTTTGCTTTGTGAAACTCCCTTTGATTTAGACTGTTTTACTATCTTTATGTCCTGCATTTTGAATCTTGGAAGATGATCCCATTTTGTTATTCAGCTTTGTTTCAACCTCCTCTGAGTTTCCCTTGGCCAGTGTGGTCCCCGGAGACTATGATGTGCACACCCCCTCCCATCCCTGGGGTGGACATTCAGGCCCTGCAATGAGAGGCTCCCTAAGGCTTCCAGGCACTTCCTCGATACTTGCCTCTAAATCATGTCCAGGACATATTCTGTGTCCCACTCTGGAGTCCACTTCAGACTTTCTGAGTTTATGGCTGTCACATAGTGTTATTAGCCATGACGGTGGCAATTAGAACAATTATGTTGGGCCATCAATTCCTGCTGGGTTTAGGACCCACAGTGAGTCAGATCTCTGCCAATGAGGAGGCACCAGTCACCCTGGCTGTGGCTGATGGGTGTCTACTTGGCAGATAGCATTGGCCACAGTTATAATACAAAGGGACTCATCTTGGCTCCTGTGGGCAGAGAGTGCCGCCCCCTCCAGCAGGGCTTGTGCCACCTGGACCCCTGGAGGAAGCCCACCCAGACTGCTTGGGTCCACACTCCCCCTTCCCTCTCCTTCTGCTCTCTCCCCTCCTCTCCCAGGACAGCATCTGACCTTTTATCTGTGAGGTCCTCTCCTCAAGGTTTTGGACTCTGATTCCAAACACCATCGGAGGAGGCTCAGTCCCTGTCAATGGCCTCTGAGCCACAGACACAGTGTGGGCCACTGGTTAGACCATGGGCTTTGGCCAACCCTGTCTTCCAGCCCTGGCTCTCCACTTCCTTGCTGTGAGACCTCAGGAAGGTTCTTTAGCCTCTCTGAGCTCTGTCCCTCACCTGTGAGTTGAAGATAACAACAGCATCCACCTCATAGGGTAGGCCAGGGTCAAATGTGGCTGCACATGGTGCTAACCCCGGGAGGGGTCTGTTAGGATTACTCTTCTGCTGTGGGGGGCTGGTGGGTCTCTGGCCCAGGAGCATGTGAGGGCAGCGACTCCTGCACCCCCCGGCCTCCACTGTTGGAGCAGTGACAAGGACTGTCCTGGTCCAGGTTTGCCTCCCAAAGACAGCGGTTTTTACCTGTTACCACCTTTCTTCATCTATATGCAAGAATGTATTTTCATAATGGCTTTCACATCAGTATGGCTGTGGGTAGATTAGGACATGATGCAAAAACAAGCAAACCCCCAAACAGCACAGGTTATTTCTCGCTCCTGCTGCACATCCCCCGAAGGTCAGTAGGAAGGGTCTGACTCGTCACAGATGCCCAGGGACTCTCACTGATGGAAGCACCACCGTCTGAGGGTGTCAGCATCTCCACATGGGCTTCCATAGTCACCGTGATGGGGAAGGACGATGGATGGGGGAACTGAGCTCTGACCCTTAAATGCTTCCCTGGAGGGACACTCGTGAGGCTGCTCACACCATCACAGGTCTCATAGCCACCCTGGCATGAGGGCTGTGAGGGTGGGGGTGCTCTCATCCCACAGGCCCAAAGTGGGCATGGGTGACCCCAGCTACGCCCTCCACATGTGCCGATCCAGACTTGGGACTTTCTTACCTGAGACTCCAGTCTGACCTATCCCCATCTCATCATATATTCTTGGAAATTGCCCATGTGGTTACTGTTTCATAATTTATTGACCTAATCTCATAGTTATATAATTTGGATGGTTCATTTTTTACTATCATAAATAACATTGCAATAGATATTTTTATTCCTTAATCTTCCTCTAAATTTCTGTTTTGTCAGAATAGCCACCCATAAGGAGGTATTGGGTGAAATAGTATGAAGTATGAATAATCCTCCTGGTTAACGATCAGGTCACTCGCCCATCTTATCTGACACAGTCACCAGAGCCACCAAGAACATCTCTCACAGTGGCCCTGCTGGCCAAGGGAGGAGTGCCTGGGCCCTGGCCCAGAAACTGCCCATGCACTGGCCATGATGTCTCCTGGGTCAGTCACCTTTTAGGCCCAAGTCTTCCCTACAGGACTGCGGCCATGGTGTTCTTTGTCCCATTCACTCTGTAGGAGGCATGATCTGTGAGGTACTTTGTAAAATGCAGACATGTGGGTTACCAAGATGACCCTTACCCGGGCAGGAGGCTGCGGGCAGTGTCACTTGGCAGGACAGGGGTGATGCAGGTGGAGCCTTCCCATCTACCTGGGGTTCTCTTTCCTCATGTGGCTGCAGCTGGTGGCATCTCAGGGACACATGGAAGGAACCTGGGCACCTCCCAGGGGCAGAGGAAAGGATGACAACAAATTCCTAGATGCCAATCAAATCAGGATGAAAGTCATGAACGTTCTCTGTGGGAAAATGGCAGGCTGAAAAAAAGAATAAAAACAAAAAGCCACCTGTCCGCTGTTCTGAGACAGACTGTGGGAACGGCCAGTGTCCGGTGGGTAGGGGGGCCTAGTAATGATGTGGGCAGTGAAGGGTGAGTATGGGCAGAGTCACTTACCTCTGTCTCCCACCCAGGGCTTTGGGGCAAATGTGACCCCATCCTCTGCTTGGCCAAGACCTGCATCTCTGCTCACTGCATCCTGAAGGGAAAGTTCTGAGCATGTCTGGTTTACACTAAGTGGTCTCTGAGTTTTCTGCTGGTGTCAGCCCCATTTTCCCGGGCAGGGATTATGGGGCTGAGGGCCCAGGGCTGGATGAAGAAAAGGAGAAAAATTTCTGTCTCAGGAGATGGCAAGGCTGGTCTATTAGTGCGTGAGTGGAACCAACCCTCAGTGAAGGCATGCTTAAATGGCTACTGGCATCACCTCCCTGAAATCACTCGGGCACCAGCCACCTTTCCTCCCTCCAGCTTCCCTCCTCCTCATGATGCTTTGTTATTTTTTGCTAAACTACAAGACGACACTTTTTGCCATGTCTTTTTCATAAAGATCCTCCAGCAGGGACACAGCAGGGCTGACTCTGTAGCTCCTTTTGCAGGAACCCAAAAAGCCATCTTGCCAATTGCAGAACGTGATGAGAAACTGGAGCAGTATTTGTGTCAGTTACAGCTGGCGATGGAGAGCGGTAGGCTGGGCGAGGCTGGGTGGGGTGGAGCGAAGAGCCCTCCACAGTTGCAGGGATGGGACGCGTGGGCAGCAGAGACAGCCCGCTCAGTCCAGGGCCTGGAGGTGAGGTTCTGCTGGGTCCTGGGTTTTAGCGAACTCCTGTGGCTCCACCCAGGACCCTCTGTATGTGCATTCGGGTGTATAGACATGTGCAGTGCACACACAGACACACACAAATGCACACAGATACACACACATCTCCCATACACACAGACACAACGACTCACACAAACACCCCATGTACACATACACAGGAACATATGTGCATATATCCATGTTACATGCACACACATATCCACGTGGCCAAGGTCAGAGGCAGAGGTAGCTTTAGAAGCCTGGTCTGCAGACAACAGAGACCATAAGACAGAGGGGAGTGGGGGGCTGTGAGTGTCAGCGCCCCCTGCTCCTTGTGCCCTGGGTGGAACTGACCTGATTACCTGGCTGTTGCTGCCACCCTCGCCCTTTCAGTCCTGAGAAGTAAATCCCCTGCCCTGAAGCCTCACCCTTGCCCTCCCTGGACCACCTTGAGCTGACAGGCACAGACCCTCCCTCTCTGGCTCCTGGGTCAGGAGTACAGAGCTCTGTGTGCATGATGACAGGCAGCGCGTGCACAACTCTCCAAAGCAGGACCTGGCCCTAGCGACAGGGGCAGATCCAGGAGGCTGAGGATTTTCCAGGGTACCTGTGAGACAGGGCCAAACATGGGTGTGGCCCACCTGTCAGCTCAGTCTCTGCTGCCCTTGACCTAAGAATATGTGATTTCAAAGGAGAAGAGATGGCTATTTCATCAAGAACAGAGAGGTGGGGAAAGAAGCTGTAAAGAGAGCGAAACAGCCACCCAGAGAGAAGCGAGGTGAGCCCTGGGGTGGGAGTGAGTGGTTGTCTGGGTTCCCTGCAGGAGTCCCGGACTCTGGTTCCGGCTCTGGTGAGGCTGGGTCTTCTGGAAGTTCCCTGCACCTCTACCGACCCCCTAGCTTGGTAAAATACCCCATCCACAAAATATTTTTCTTTGCCTAAGCTATACTGAATGGTTTTTTGTTTCTTGCAAAGAACGCTGACTCAGACACCAGGGAAAACTATTTATTTAAAAAATTTCTTCAAAAAAGCACCCTTTCCAGCCACGAAGTTCTCCTGCTCAGAGTGGTCTTGTCAAATAAGAGGAATGAGGCGTCTGCAATCCTACATGAAAATTAAACCCACAATCTGGGCACACATTTGTTTGACAAGTGATAATTAACTGTTGACAATCTAATTTCAGTTTGGATGCAAATGTGTTTTTCATTAAAAAGTAATCAAAGAAGAAGATATATGAATGGCCAGTAAGAGGAGATACTCAACATCGTTAGTCATCAAGGAAACACAAATTAAAACTACAATGAGATGCCATTCCACCCCACCAGACTGGCTCAAATTAAAAAGACGGAAAATCCCAAGTATTGGTGACGACGTGGAAGAATATTGCCGGTGGAAATATAAAATATTACGATGTGGAAAAGTCTGGTGGTTTTCTAAAAAGTTTACAGCCATCGACCGTGATCCGGCTATTCCACGCCTTGGGTGTTTACCCAGGCTGGACTGCAGAACTCAGTGCTTTTGCTAACGATTTTCAGAACAGGTGTTGAGTGGCCACCACTCCCTGCTAGAATGGGCTTGGGCCCTGGGAATGACACTGAGATTCCAGGTCCCTGTGCCTCTGTGCCCCATAGACCAGGGCAGTCCCAGAAGGTGAATTGGCTAGCCTCTCTTGCTAAGAGACTGGCATCCTCCTCTGGCATGAATGTGCCCAGAGCCAGCTGGCAGGGCACTGGCATTGACTCCAGCTCAGGAAAGGTTGTAGATATCTTGTCTTTTCAGCTCCTACCACAACCCAGGTCCTGCAGGAGTCATATCTTATTCTGTATTTTACAGAGGAGGAAACTGAGGCTTAAAGACATGCATTCACTTGTTCAAGGCCACACAGCTGGTGGGGGCCTAAATGGAAAGTTGTGAAGTCTAACCTATCCAACTCCCAAGTCTGTGCATATGCCCTGATACCTCCCTTTCCTTTAATCCACTCAACTCTTTTGTGCCTCAGTTTTCTCATTTGTAAAATGGGCATAACAGTGGCACTTACCTCATGGGACTGTCATGAAAATTAAGTAAGTTAGTTAATACACAGAGCGGTGCCTGGACATAGAAATCTTTCTATCAATGTGACACTTATTATTAGTTCAGATAATAAATCATATCATATACCAGCTTCATTCCTCCCTCCTATGTACCAATTGGCTCCTTCCTTTAATCATCTCTGTGACTCTCTCTGGACTTTGTCCCTGAAAGGAACCCTGTGACTTCAAGAGTAGGACAAGAATTTTTTTCCTGGCCCTTGAGGGTCAGATTCTTCTGAGGAAAAGGCATCGGAGAAACCAAGATTCTGATACCTTTGAAATAGGCAGAGATCTCCAGTCCCTTAATTGAAGAATTGACTCTAACAGTGTGCAAAAGGCACTTTAAATACCCATGTTTAATTGTGTCAAAGGAGCTTGATCTAATTTCACAGGAGCCACCTCTATTTTGCTTTCCTTTCAGAGAATGTCTGATGATCAAGGACAATTTGAAGAATGTAGCAAACGTAGGCAGTGGAACCCCTGCCTCCCTGTGGGATTGCCCCTCTCCAGCTCTCACTGGAAGCAGGTGGAAACCCCTGAATCACAGATGCAGGCTGCATACACAGGCACTCCCTGTGGGAACTGTCATCCCTATGTGGGAGGGTTGGGCTCCAAGGTCAACAACAGGCAAGCTCTTGTCAATGTTGGCTCCATGTCGGGGTCAATGTGGCTATCCAGAAGTGCCTTATTTCCTTATGGACTTTCACTCAGAGGGAGGCCCCCCAGTCCCTCATTCAGAGCCTGTGTATACTTGCTTTATACACAATCCTAACAGTTTTACTACACTATTCAGCCTCACAGACGTTAGTGACATCAAATAGGAATCAGGAGAGGAGCCGAGTCAGGCAGACACTGATGGAGTAAACTGGAATGACTGCGCGGCTGGGTGTGAGGTTGGGGCTGGATACCATGAGTAGATGCAGGTGAATGGCCATTTGTCTGCCAAACTGCCTTTTGTTTATAAAGGCAGTTTATAAACACACAGTATGAGATAAGGTTAATTTATTCTTTCAACCAACATTTACTGAGCACCTACTATGTGCAGAGCCCTGCAATGGTGCTGAGATGCTCTGAGGAGCAAGACTTGTCTGATGTCCTGGACCCAGGTTTTCCAAGATCCCAAACCTGAGCTCTGGCCTCTGCATCACTTGGATGATTCCAGCAACAGCGTCAACCCATGCTCATTCCCAGGTCACAGAGCCAACCTTCCCACGCCGACATTAATTATACCTCCTGGAGGCTAATTTGTAATGAGACAGTGAAAATGTGTTGTTTAAATAGTGATTATTAAAATCATCCTGGGGTTTTGCTGCATAATAAGTAATTATCTGCAACATAATTGGGAAAACAATGTAGTCAATTCCATTTAGCTCCTTCCAAAGAATGCAGAGTTAATCCTGGGCACGAGGCACACTAAGTGGCATTTGTGATATTTGCTCAATCATATTGTTATTACATCTAAATTGAAGTCACTTTAGGAACCTTCTCTGAGAGTGGAGATGCTTTTCTCTGAGCTGGGAATTTTCTGCTCTACAAGGGACTTCCCCTACTGTCCAGTAAGAACACATTGACCCATTTGTCCGTGTACCCATTATGAATGGGCACAACTATTCAATTGCTTATTGTTGTGTATGTTTCTGTGCCCATGCATTTGCCTCCTTGACCAGTATTTCCCATTCATTTCTCACTTCTCTCATGCATTTATTCACATAGTCATCACCTGTTCATTTATTTCTTGCGCCTCATCTTGGTGTAGGTGTTTCTCATTCCACTGATTGTGCTTTCATTCACCACTTCATTCATTAACTGATTCATTATTTCTTGGTTCATTCATTTATTCAATAGTTCATGCAATTGCCACTCCGTTCATTCATTTATCACTCAACAATGAGTGGTTTGTTCATCTACAGTGTGTTGGGTGTATCTTTCAAGTGTGATTACAGCCATGTCCCTTGGCATATTCTGGGCACCTCAGTAAAAAGGGCACTGGGCATATCTTTTTTTAAACAAACTTTTTAAATTATAGCATAATGTAATGTGTGACTTACATAGAAGGAAGCATACAAATGCTGAGTGTGTATATGGCTAGAAGAACTTTCTGAGGCCAGCCATGCCTGTGGGATCGGCACAGATCAAGAAAGAGAAAGTGATGAGTACTTGGAAAGCCCTCTGCTACGCTGCCTCTCATTGTCCTGCCAGGTCAGGACCCATAGGTGGTGTCTTGACTTCCTAGCACTGTGTCCAGAACTTCACACAAATGCACTCATACTGTCTGGTGCTCCTATGCATCTTGTTTCTATGTTGTCCAACATTATGTTTGTGTGATTTATCCAGATTGGTGTGTTAAGTTGTAGACTGTTGATTCTCATTGATGCGCAGTGTTGGTATGTTGTATGAATATGCAAATATTTGTTTACCCATCTAATTCTAGATGAAATTTGAGTACTTTCTGGTGTGGGGCTGTCATGAGCAGTGCTGCTATGCAATTCTTACACGTGATTTTTGGGGAACATATGGACAGGCTTCTGCTGGGCGGACACTTGGGAGTGGAGTTTCTGAGTCATGAATTACACACAGGCTCAGCATGAAGAGACACTGCCAAGCAGTTCTAACTTACACTCCCACCAGCATGTCCCACAGACTCACCCTGAGTGACTCACCCTCCTGTGACCTTACCTGGCTCTCGGGCTGCCTTAGGTCCTCAGCCCGGCTGCTCAGTTTCCCTCTAAGTCTTTGCCCCTCCCTGGGGCTTTGGCGCAGGACTCTCTGCCCTCAGGTTCTGCTATTGCCACTTCCAGGACTGGTCCTAGAGACAGACTCTCAAGTCATCTGGGAGACATCATCTGGGCCTGGTATTGCCTGGCTGCCTTTCCCACCCTGGAGCCTTCCTTGGGGGAATGACTTCCCATGCGTCCCTACCTATCTCCTGGTGGTCCAAGGGCTGGGCATTCTGCTGAGCACTGGTGGTCTTTGATGGACGAGGTGTGGATCCTGCCCTGGTGGGGTTCACAGACTAGTGTTGGAGGTAGGGCCTGGGCCTTTCTTTGTATGCTTCCAAGATGGACTGTTGGATCTGAGAGGAAGAGAGGAACAGAGAAAACTTTGTGAAGAGGGAACTCATAGAAATTGGCATCTGATTTACTGGTAATGACAATGGCAATGTGGGACAGAAAGTACCTGAGCTTTATAGTCAACTGGACCTGAGTTCAAATTCCAATTGCTGTGTCCAGCCACATGACTGGGAGATGCTGGCACTAATTTTGGTGACATCCAGTGCATCCAGGAGATGCCCAATGGGCTGAGAGAAGTCCAGAGACTGGTGCAAGGGCCCTGGGTTTGGCGCAGGCAGATCTGGGAGGAGACCTTGCCTCTGGCTCCCCACCAGAGGAGAGGGGCTATTTCCTTTCTCTGACTCACAGTGTGATCTTGGGCAGGTCCTGCCACCTTCCGGTGTCTCAGCTGCCACATCCACACGATGGGGATCACCATCCCACCCCCTGGGACCGTGGGGAGAATGGAGACGATGAGGTGAGGGTGTCTGCCCCACTCTGCCCCTCATCCATCCAGGGCTTGTTGCGGCTTCTGGCTGAAGGTGGTGTTTCCTCCCACTCCTGTTCTTTGTGTGATCCTTCAGGATTATACTTCCCGCCTCCTTCCCACTCCCTACTCAGCTTTATTTCATCTCAGTTTCACCTCCACTTTATTACAATTTTAGGTTCAGAAGAATCACTGGAGATCAGCTAGCCCCTTGTTTTACACATGGAGGAAACTGAGATACAGGGACGGAAAGCAGTGGGCGCAAGATCACCCAGCCAGCTGTAGATCAGCTCCTGGCTCCACACGGAGTTCCAGCCCTGGACGATGAATGTCCTTTTTTTGTTGTGGCTCCTACTCTCTGTGCTCCAGGGAGACGTCCAACCTTGTCTGGGAACTTTTGAACTGATGCTCTCAGCAAGAGCAAAAACCAACAGGTGTGAACTCCATCTTTAAAAAACTTCAGGCTACTTTGCCCTGGGGCTGCGTCTTCTCTTTAGACCCCACCAAAAGATGTATTTTCTGATCTGAGCTGGCTGTCAGTTTCACTCCAGATAAAGCACACGTGATCTTGTTGCCTGTGTGAACATCATACGCTATTACATTCAGTTCAAAGTCCCATTGAAAAAGTTGATTACAGAAGAATGGGTGTTATTTTGGAAAGTTCAAGTGTGTGAGTGTGTGTGTGTGTGTGTGTGTGTGTGTGTCCCAATTTTTAATTTAATTTTTAAATGAAGAAAGAGTAAATAATTGTTAAAGGTTATCTTTGTCTTAAATATGCCCTGACATGCCTCACTGAGACACATGCTGAACCTGTGAAATGTGGGTGTGCCATCACTAAGCTTTTCTCTATCGCTGTGAAGACCTTGTCAAGGGACCCCACTGCCTGCCCCCTGCATTGTATCATTGGCAATTTCTCTTTGCAGCCTGAAGGTTTGTTGTGTTTTTTCTTTGCAGTCCCCTCTGAGAGTCTGGATGGAGCTACTAGACTCAGAGAAATGAGGCCAGGAGGCAGCAAGATTTGATTTCAGATGTATCAGAGCTTCTAATTAACTGATGGTGTTTTCTCCTCAGGGCCTACTGTGCACCATGCACTGTTTGGTGCTTTTTTGTTTGTGCAATTATTAATCATCATCTATAACCCTACAATGACTGTGGAAAACACACATTTGTTTAAGCTCCTGTCCTGATCAGAGCTACCATCTGCCTGGATGATGGCAGGAGCCCTAACCTCTCACTGGTTCCTCTCTTGCCCCTCTGCCCTCCTCTTCACTGAGCAGCAGAGGGGAGCCTTAAAAGATGCCCGTGCAGCCACTTCCTTCCTCTGCTCACACCCTCCATGGCTCCCATCTTCCCCAGACTACATATACCTCAGACACGCGTCACTCAGGCACGTGCTGAACCTGTGGTTCAAATGAAAGAGATTAACTACTTGAGATTAAGGCTCAAGCGTTTTACTGGCCCTCAAGACCCCAGGACCTCTCTGACCTCGCCTCCTTAGGTTGCCCTTGCTCTGCCCCAGTCACACAGGCCTTCCTGCTGAACCTTGAGCAGACCGGACTCATGCCCACCTCCAGGCCTCTGCCGTTGTGGTTCCCGCTGCTGGAGATGCTCCTCCAATGTCCTCATGGCTCACACCTTTTTATATATATTTTTGTAGAGATGAGGTCTCACTGTATTGCTGAGGCTGGCCTGGAACTCATGGGCTCAAGTGATCCTCCCACCTCAGCCTCCCAAGGTGCTGGGGTTACAGGTGTGAGCTGCTGCACCTGGCTGGCTCACACCTCTTGTGATTGTCGACCTCTAGGGCTAGGGTTAGTGAGGGCTTGGACAGTCTCTAGGTTGCTGGTGAGTGTTGAGGGCAATGCTTCTGCAGTGTCTCCTTCAAAGCCCCTGAGGGCAAGGAGAGCAAATGCTCTCTGGGAGTCCAATGGCACAGGCAGAAACGAATCACCAAGCACAGGCCATTTTGAGAATGGATCACTTATCTTAAAAAATGTTATGTTACTTTTTATTCCATTCCATAACATATTTGTATTTGTCGGATTAAAAAAATACCTCCCACCAAGTCTTTGAGCGATATTGATGGTTAGGAAGGTGGGCTTATGGTTCAAAGAGGTGCTATGCCTGGGACCCCACTCACTGGAGCATGCAGGGTTCTGGGGGTGGGTGAGGTGGGGTGAGTCTGGGGTAGGTGAAGTGTGAGCCTGGGGTGGGTGAAGTGGAGTGAGCCTGGGGTGGAAGGGGTGGGGTGAGTCTGGAGGTGGGTGAGGTTGAAGCTGGGGCTGGTGCAGAAGGCCTTGGACACATGGCCAGCAGAGCAGTTAGGAGAGTGGCCTTAGTACAAGGAAGGGCCTGGCCTGTCGGTGCTATTCCCCCCAACCAGCCGAGTGCCTCAACCTCAACTTCCTCATCTGTGAAGTTGGGGACTGCTTCTCAGAGCTGCTGCCAAGAGCCAGGGGGATAGTGTGTGTTAGAGGCCAGCATGCAGTGGTGTGGTTTGCTGTCACAGAAGCGAGGCTTGCCTGTACACCCACCTGCACTCCACAGCCAGCCCCCATCCAACTCTGAATGCAGTGGAAATGAGTCTGGACTTGTCTGGAGGGAATTTTGGTCATGGAGTAAGCAGGGTGGGTGCAAAAGGATGTAGAGCCTCCTTCTGCCACCTAACTTGGTCAGGGGAAGGCACTAGATTCTCATGGCCCTGCAGCCCACTCCTGGGAGAAAGGGTGATGTATGCTGGCTGGCATTGCTCATGACTGGCAGGGGCTCTGAGTGCCTATGAGGAGAGAGATGTGGGAAGATTAACTGGTCAGGTCATCAAGGGAAATTGGCCTCTGGGTTATCATTGGCTCTTGCACCAGAAGTCACTGAATGCTGGCTCACCCACCAGATGTGTCTGGGACACTAGGGATCTTGTCCCTGTTGAGATCATGTGATTCCTTGAGTAACAGTAAGAATCACTGTGGCCAAGTATCTATTTCACACATTTCAACACATATCCATGGAGTGTCTACTAGGTGCTGGACTCTGGCACTGCAACAATAAACCCCATAAAGCTGGCAAGGGCTGAGACGGGCAGCGGGACTCCCTGGCCGGTCCACTGCGCAGCTGTTGCTGTCCTCACACGAGATCTTCCCTTCCATGCTCTCGCTCTCCTGCTGCCCAATTTCAGGCACGGTTTCTCCCCCATCACACGTTGGTCCTTGGTCTTTTCATGTCCTTGGAGTTGAGGCTGGTGATGGGGGAGAGACACACACAGGCACCCGGAGGACTTGTCACAGAGCCAAGTCAGGCTCTTCTTCCTGTTCCTTCCTCTGAGAAATGACAATTAACTCAAATGAGTTCAAGATTAGCTCACACCTGAAGAAGAAAAACCGCCAGTGAGATTCGTTTTCTTGGTCAGCTTTTCAAGTCTGGTATTAATCTATTCATCAGCTGAGCTCATCAGGAGGAAACATGCTTCTTCAGGAGTTTTCTAACTGGAAATAAATGCCTCATTAAGTCAGACATATTAACCTGAGAACAGTATTGATGTCAGACCGACTAATGAACGTCATTACAGGGAATGTGCTGCAGTCCTCAGGGGGGCTCGCCCACCACCAGGAGCTCTTCGCAAACTCGAGGGATGTGGGGATTGAGCTGCTGCTGGAGCTGCAGTCATAGTCAGCCCTGGAAGGATGGCTTGAGGAGTCCTGGCATCTCCGAATGTCTGTGAAAGTCATGTGGTCAAGGGAGGAGCCGTGTGTGACATGCCTCACTGTGGGTCCAAGCGGGGAGGCTGGGTTCGGATTCTAAAGCAGGAGAGGGGCAGAAGGGGCAGAGGTGGGCTCCAGAGCCCGAGTCCTTATCCCAGGTCTCCCCCTATCATGCACAAGGTTCAGTGCCAGCCCCTCTTATGGCCGAGTGCCATGCTGGGCACATCCACAGGCACCATGCTCAGTGACCCTCACAGAAACACAAGCAGGCATGTGGCTTTGGCCCAGGGGTGCTGATGAGAAAACCAAGGCTCAGAGGGATTAAAGTCACCAAGCTTGTGGGTGAAGAGCAGAGACAGACCCATACCATCTGTTTCCTGGGCCACACAGAACAGATCATGGGCTGAGGGGCCAGAAGACCTGCCTTACCGCTCAGGAATGTGCTGGCCTGGAGCCCTGAGCTGCTACTGCTCCAAGTCTCAGTGTCTTCTTCAGCAAAATGGGATGAGCATTGCCACCCACAGGCTTGTATAGGAGCAGATGAGCTAATAAAGGTCAAGCTCCCCACACACAGTGGGTACTCAGGACTTGCTGGTCCCTCCCACTCCGCGCCAGGCTCCTGGCTCATCCAGTAGGATTTGGTCCCTGGGGAGAGGCTGAACTGAGCCAGGTGGGATGTGGAGGAGACAGACCACCCTTCCTGAGGCCTAGTCCAGCAGTTAGGGGCAGTCCCAGATCCCACAGTCCACTCAATGCGTTGAAGACTCAACCTGTTCCAGATACCACAAGGCATAGAGATGATCACGACATGGATTTCAAATCTGAGTAGAGTAAATGACCCAGGGCACTAGAGAGATTCAAAGGATGGGTCAGAGAAGAGTGGAAAGGAGCTGAGATGGGAACACTGGGAATGGCACAGGAGAGACTCTGGATAGGGCATGGGGAGGTGTGTTGGGTAGGCCAGCCCCCTCCCGGAGACAGACACCATAGGTCTCTACAAAGGTCTCTACAAAGGTCCAAGACAGCAGATCCTGCTGGGTGACATTTGTGTGACATCTGGAAAGTGTCGGCTGTGGCCCTCTTCCTCCCCGATGTGGCTCTCAGGTGGGATGTGTCTCAGGGGTAGAGGTGTGAAGACCTGTGACCTCTTCCCACCTTGCCTGGTGACTCGGAGCTGGTGTCTCCACCTCTTGGGTGAGCCCAGCTGCTGGTTTCTGTGATCACCTGCTCTTTTGTGAAGTGGGCTCAGGGCATCCTGGTTGAGCATGGAGACTGCAGCCTAACTGCGGTTGGAGAACTTATGGTGAAAGACACAAGTTCTGGGGAAAATACTATCTTTAATTCCACTGCAATTATCTTTAATTTTCATATCTCTTATAACTTCTTTGGTGGCAAGTCTTATGTCTATCTTATTTATAGTCTTTTCCTCTGTGCCTAGCATAGGTAGTGGGAACACTTTAAATGTTTGTTGAGTGATTGAAGAAAGGATTACTGAAAGGGGGAAATGGGTTCTAGGAACTCAATTCATGTTTTTCAAGGCATGGGAAAAACGTGTGGAATTTTAGGAACAGAGATGGGGGTAGAGAAAGAACTGAGAAGAGTCAAGGTACTTGATGAAATACTACAAGGTGATTGAGTCCAATAGCCTTGTAGTGAGAGATACAGTGTAGCAGTCAGTTATTGCTGCATATCAAAGTCACCACAAACTTATTGACTTAAAATAAGCACTTGCTTAGCTCAGGAGTCTATAAGCTGGGTACTTCTGCTGGCCTGGAGTGGGTTTAGTTGATTGAGGCTGAGTGTACTCGTGCATCTGCAGTCAGTCTGTGGATTGGTTGGGGGCTGACTGGCTTAGCATGGCCTCAGCAGAGTTGACTCATTTCTGTGTCACGTGGCCTCATCTGACTGCAGGCCAGCTCAGGCTCATCTTCACAGTAAAGATTAAAGGTTCAAAACAGTGGATGAAAGCACACAAGGTGTTGTGAGGCACAGGCAGGTATCTTGACTGTATATTTTTATTGCTATATTCTTTTTACACTTTATTTTAGAATTGAGGGGTACATGTGAGAATTTGCTACACAAGTATATTGTGTGAAGGTGAGGATTGGGCTTCTGATGAGCCCTCCTTCCCCCCAGTAGTGGGCATGGTACCCAATGGGTGGTTTTGTATCCTTTATCTCCCTCTTTTAGCAGTGCCCCTCTGCTGTTCCCATCCTTGTGCCTGTGTGTGCCTAATGCTTAATACCCACCTATGAGTGAGAGCATGCAGTATTCAGTTTTTTCTTTCTGTGATAATTCACTTAGAATGATGGTCTCTAGCTGCATCCATGTTGCTGCAAAGGACATGATTTTGTTTTTCTTTATGACTGCATAGTATTCCATAGTGTACCTGTACCATGTTTTCTTTATGCAGTCTACCTTCAATGGGTATCTGGGTTGGTTCTATGTTTTTGCTATTGTGGATAGTGCTGCAGGTGACTTTTTGATGGGTGATTGGTGTTCCCTTGGGTACATTTCCAGAAGTGAGATTGCTGGCTCAAATACCAGCTCAGTTTTTACTTCTGTAAAAAATCTCCAAACTACTCTCCATAAAGGTTGAGCTAGTTTACATTCCCACCAACAATGTATGAGCATTCCTTTTTCTCCACAGTCTCACTAACACCTGTTGTTTTTTGACTTTTTAATAATAGCCGTTCTGACTGATGTGAGATGGCATCTCATTGTAGTTTTGATTTACATTTTTCTGATGATTAGTGAGGCTGAGCATTTTTAATATGTTTGTTGGCTGCTTGAAAATCTTCCTTTGAGAAATATCTTTCATGTCCTTTGCCAACTTTTTAATGTGTTTTTTTGTTTGTTTTTTTCTTTGTTAATTCATTTGAGTTACTTATAGATCCTAGGTGTTAAACCTTTGTCAGAAGCGTAGTTTGCAAATATGTTTTTCCATTCTGTGGGTTGTCTCTTTACTCTCTTGATGGTATCTTTTGCTGTGCAAAAGCTTTTTAGCTTGATCAGATCTCAACTGTCAATCTTAGATTTGCTGCATTTACTTTTGAGAACTTGGTCGTGAATTCATTTCCTAGGCCAATGTCCAGGAAGATGTTCCCTTGATTTTCTAATATTCTTATAGTTTGAGAATTCATATTTAAGTCCTTGATCCATTTTGAGTTAATTTTTGTATATGATGATAGGCAAGGGTCCAGTTTCATTCTTTTGCATGTGGTTAGCCCGTTTCCCCAGCATCACGTGCTCAATAGGGCTTCCTTTCCCTAACATTTGTTTTTGTCAGAGATGAGTCAGCTGAAGGTCTGTGGTTTTATTTCTGGGTTCTCTATTCTGTTCCATTGGTCTATGTGTCTATTTTTGTACCAGTGCCGTGCTGTCTTGGTTACTGTAGCTTTGCAGTGAAGTTTGAAGTCTGGAAGTGTGATGCCCCTAGCTTTGTTCTTTTTGCTGAGGAGTGTTTTAGCTATTTGGGCTCTTTTTTGCTTCCATATGAATTTAAGCATCGTCTTTTCTAGGTCTGCGAAAATGTTGCTGGTAGTTTGATAGGGATTGCATAGAATCTGTAGAGTGCTTTGGGTAGTATGAACATCTTGACGTTACTGATTCTTCCAATCCATGAGCATGGAATGTTCTTCTATTTGTTAGTGTCATATCTGATTTATTTGAGCAGTGTTTTGTAGTCTTCATTGTAAAGATCTTTCACTTCTTTGGTTAGGTGAATACCAAGGTGTTTTATTTCTTTTTTTGGCTATTGTGAATGGGATTGTGTTTTTTAAATTTGGTTCTCACCCTTCTTGTTGTTGGTGTATAGAAATGCAACTAATTTTTGAGCATTGATTTTGTATCCTAAGATTTTACTGAAGTCATTTTTCAGTGCTAGGAGGGTTTTTTTTTTTTGACAGACTCTCTAGAGTTTTCTAGGTACAGAACGATATCATCTGCTAAGAGAGATAATTTAACTTTCTCTTTTCCTATTTGGATACCTCTAAGTTATTTCTCCTGTCTGATGCTCTGGCTAGGACTTCTAAAACTATGTTAAATAGGAGTGGTGAGAATGGATATCCTTGTTTTGTTCTAGTTCTAAGGGGGACTGCTTCCAGTTTCTTCTCATTAAATATGATGTTGACTTCAGGATTGTCATAGATGACTCTTATCGAGTAATGCTTCCTTGATGTTTAGGTGTTTGAGAGTTTTTATCAAGAAGAGATATTGAATTTTGTTAAATGCTTTTTCTGCATCTATTGAGATAATCATGTGGTTCTTGGTTTTATATCTTTTTATGTGGTGAATTATATTTATTGATTTGTGTATGTTAAACCAGCCTTGTACCCCAGGAATAAAGCCCATCTGGTCATGATGAATGATCTTTGTAATGTACTATTGAATGTAATTTGCTAGTATCTTGTTGAGAATTTTTGTATCTATGTTAATCAGGGAAATTGGCCTATAGTTTTATTTTTTTGTTGGGTCTTTATCATTTTAGGGTATCGGGATGATAATGGCTTTACAGAATGAGCTAGAGAGAATTTCTTCCCTCTCCATTTCTTGGAATACTTTCAGTAGGACAGGTATCAGCTCTTTCTTGTATATCTGGTAGAATTCAGCTGAGAAACCATGTGACTCAGGACTTTTTTTGGCAGGAAGTTTTCTTATTAATGAGTCAATTTCTTGAATTGTTATTGATCTGCTTGCGGTTTCAGTTTCTTTCCATTTCAATCTTGGGAAGTTGTGTGTTTCCAGGAATTTATCCATTTCCTTTAGATTTTTTGGCTTGCTTACACACAGATGTTCACAGTAATCTCTGATAATCTTTTGTATTTCTTCAGGGCTGGTTGTAACTTCACCTTTTTTTATTTCTGATTATGCTTATTTGAATTTTTTTTCTCTCTCTCTTTGTTAATCTGGCCAGGGGTCTGTTGCTCTTATTTGTCCTTTTGAAAAACCAGCTTTTGCCGGGCTCGGTGGCTCAGCCTGTAATCCCGTGCTTTGGGAGGCCGAGGTGAGTGGATTGCCTGAGCCCGCGGGTTTGAGACCCGCCTGGGCAATTTGGTGAGACCTCATCTCTACAATAAATCAAAAAAATTAGCTGGGCGTGGTAGCGCGCGCCTGTAGTTCCAGCTCCTTGGAAGGTTGAGGTGGAAGGATCGCCGGAGCCCAGCAGGTCGAGGCTGCAGTGGCCGGGAGCGGCCACTGCAGTCCATTCTGAGCAACAGAGTGAGACTCCAATTAAAAAAAAAAAAGAAAAACCAGCTTTCAATTTGTTGATCCTGTGTGTAATTTTTTGGGGGTCTCTATTCCATTTAGCTTTGACTTTATTCTGATAACTTCCATTCTTCTACTAATTTTGGGATTGGATTGTTTTTATCTTTCCAGCTCCCTTGGGTGTGACATTAGTCTGTTTACTTGAGATCTCTCTATTTTCTTCATATGTGCATGCAATGCTATGAACTTCTCTCTCAGTACTGATTTCATGGTAGCTCAGAAGTTTTGCTATGTTGTATCTTTGTCTTCATCTGTTTCTAGGAATCTTTTTTTTTTCTGTTTGCTTGATGCTATGGCATTTGGAACTTTGATCCTGGGAAGACTGTCCCTCTTAGGGCTAGTTATTTTCTAGAGATAGCAAAGGACTCCTCTGATGGTACATCTTTGATATACAAACCAAAAAATCCAGAGCCCA
Organism: Tarsius wallacei; assembly: GCA_963574415.1. Taxonomy (NCBI): domain Eukaryota; kingdom Metazoa; phylum Chordata; class Mammalia; order Primates; family Tarsiidae; genus Tarsius; species Tarsius wallacei. Next base: position 23,204 of record CAUYQG010177071.1, read on the forward strand.
CACTCCCAAACACCTATTTTCCCTAACTCTCAAACACCAAGCCAATATTGCCTTGCCATAGACCAATCCAGGTTTGGGTACCAGACATCCAGGGACTCTGAAATTAATCAAACTCTTCAATCCCAACCTTACTCAGCAAACCTACCCTGCCTTTCCCATTACTTCCCATAAAAACCCCAATGAAGGCTCTGGGCTATCCTGGCCATTCTATTCTCTCTTTTCCTGCCTCCTGACCCACCCTGGTGCATCCACGTGTCCTGCATGGCAGGCACATCTGTTTCTAGACATTTATAAATATAAATGTCTTCCTTCATAACAATCATTTTCATGTGTGTTTGTCTCATAATGCCTGATTAAAACAAATCCTGAATACATTTTAAATTAGCTGAGAACTGGCACTTTTGTCATATTTTATGAGTAAAAGCAAGTCACAGGGCCAGCCCAAGTACAAGAGCTATGGAAACAGACCTCATGTCTTGATGGAAGAGGCAGCAAAGTCACATTTCAAAGGACAAGATACAGATACAGATAGAGAAGTGTTTTGGCTGTTTTCCAATTCGTATTTCATATGTTTTTACATTCTATTATTCTCTATTTATATTCCTTACAAAAACGGTCAGAAAATTAGGACTAGAAGGAAAGTTCTGATAACTAATGAGGAGCACACATGAAAAACCAACATCTAACATCATACTTAATAGTGAAAGATGGAATATTCCACCTCTAAAAGCAGGAACAAGACAAGGACATCTGCTCTCACATTTCTATTAAACATTGTATTTAATATTCTAGCCAGTGAAATAAGGAGTAAAAAAAATAAATTAAATGGGTTCATATTGGAAAAGAATAAGTGAAACATTTTAGTTGCAAACAAAATGATTGAACTAATAAGTGGGCTTAGCAAGGTCAATATAGAACAATCAATTATTTTTTTATATACTAATAATGAACAATCAGAGATTGAAAGAAAAACTACCATTTATAGCATCATCAACAAATATGATATCCTTAGGAATACATCTGAAAAAGATGCGCAAGACCTGTACACTCTGAATTACAAATATTACTGAGAGAAATTTAAAAAGATCCAAATAAAATTTTTTTTTTTGAGTCGGAGTCTCACTCTGTCACCCAGACTGGAGTACAGTGGCCGCTCCTGGCCACCGCAGCCTCGACTCACTGGGCTCCGGTGATCCTTCCGCCTCAGCTTTCCGAGTAGCCGGAATTACAGGCGCGTGCTATCACGCCCAGCTAATTTTTGATTTATTGTAGAGATGAGGTCTCGCCAAGTTGCCCAGGCAGGTCTCGAACCTGCGGGCTCAGGCAATTCACTCACCTTGGCCTCCCAAAGTGCGGGATTACAGGCTGAGCCACCGAGCCTGGCTTTATTTTCATGTATAAGTGCAGAGAGAGAGAGTGAGAGAGAGAGAGAGAGAGAGAGAGAGAGAGAGAGAGTCCATGGGCCAGAGGTTTATTTTTAAGTCTGTGATCCATTTGAGTTAAGTTTTTATCTGGTGTAAGATATGAATGAAAACTCAGAGAGTGTGTCCAGTGGGGTCAGAGGATTTGATATTGATAAAATGTCAGTTCTCCTCAAATTGATAACTAGATTCAAGTCAATCCCAACTAAAAGCCCAAGGGACTTTTGATTTACCAGCAGAAATTTACAAGCTTGTTTAAAACTTCATCTGGAGATGCAAAAGACTTAGAATAGCTAAAACAACTTTGAAAAAGAATATAGTTGATGTGATTAGAACAGTGTGGTATTGGCATAAATATGGATTTATGAAACAGAAGAGTGTTTAGAAATAGACCCACACATAGATGGACAACTGATTTTTGACAAAGGTGCAAAAGTCATTCAGTAGAGAAAGAAGTTTTTCAAGAAATGATGCTGGCACAATTGGATGTCCATATACAAAAAACAGAGTTTTCATTCATACCTTACACCATATAAAAACGTAACTTAAAATGGATCACAGACTTAAACATAAACCCTAAAGCTATAAAACTGTAGAAGAAAACAGAGGAGAAAATCTTTATTACCTTATATTAGGCAAAGCTTTCTTAAGTATAACATTGAAGGCAAGACATAAAAGAAAATATGGATAAGCTGGGCTTTATAAAAATTAAAAACTTCTGTTCTTTGAGACACACTGTTAAGACAATTAAAATACAAGCCACAGACTGGGAGAAACTATTCTCAAAGCTTATATCTGATAAGATATTTATATCTATACTATGTAAAGAACTCTCAAAACAAGCAACCAATAAAAAAATAGGCAAAGGATTCGAACATGTCATCAAAGAAGATGTATGGTGGCAAATAAGAACACGAAAAGATGCTGAACGTCATTGGTCGTTAGAAAAACACAAATTAAGAACCACAATGAGGTACCTGCACACATCTGAGGTACTAGAATGGCGAAAATGGAAAAGCCAAGTTTTGTCCAGGATATGGAGGAACTGGACCTCATATGAGGCTGGTGGGAATGTAAAATGGTACAACCACTCTGGAAGACAAAAAGTGAAACATCTACCATTTAATCTGGGCTTCCCACTCCTAATTATTTACCTAAGGGGAACAGAAATGTTCATAGGAATGTCAACTATAATATCCCCAAACGGAAAATAACCCAAATGTCCATCATCAGGTAAATGGATGAACAGATGCAATGGAATGCCATGCAGCAATAAAATAGCTATTGATATATGCACCAACATAACATCGATGAGTCTCAAAATAATTACACCAAAACCAGACATGAAGGACTACATTTCATATGATCTCAATTACATAAAATTCTAGAAAATGCAAACTCTGGTGACAGGAAGCAGACCCATGGTTGTCTGGGAATGGGGACTAGGGAAGGCAGGGAAGAACAAGAGAGAGGAATTATAAAGGAGTGCCGGGAGACTTTTGGAGAGGGATGGATACAGTCATTATTTTGATTGCAGTGACAGTTTCAAGGATGTATACTTATGTCAAAACATCAAGTTATATATGTTAAATACATGCGGTTTCTTTTATGTGAGCTACACCTCAAAAAAGGGATTAAAAAGTCATATGATTCAGATCTCAGGCTGCATCTCAGAGGGCAAATTTTTGACAGGGTGGGAAATAAAGGAGAATTCACCCTGCTGTCTATGACCAACCCTAAGTCTGCGCAGAAGGCTCCCATTCAGGAAAGGGCAACAACAACAGCAACAACAAAAGTGAGAAATTTAGCTTGGGGTCCTGCTGGATCCTTGGAGCAGACTGAGGCCTCAGCTGAGCCCTGGCCTGAGTAGACCTTCCCTAGCAAACTGCATCAGAGAATGCAAAAGGGAGAGGGGAGAGGGGAGACTCGAGTTTGGTGGAGGGTAGGCTTGTCCTGTGGGAATGCTGAGGGGGTAGATTGCAGAATGTGGGGACAGAAAGTCGCTGGAGGGATGAGAGCTACTTTCAAACACAGAAAGGGTTGCCATGTGGATGAGGAAGTAGATGTCCTCAAGAAGGACTTCCCAACAGTCAAAGCTGTCCAGAAATGGAATGGGCCATCCTGAGAGGTGAGCTCTCCATCCTTGGAAGTATGTACTAGTAGTATTGGAGGGAGGCATATTAGTGAGTGCTCAGACTTTGGCATCAGACTGATCCAGATTTAAATTGCAGCTTGGGTGTTTTGGGGAAAAGAACCTCCCCTCCTTGAGCCTCAGCTTCTTCATCTCTAAGGTAGGGTCTCAGTACCATCTAGCCCACTGGGTAATCATAGGCTTAATTGAAGCAATACAAAGAAAGAATGGCCACAGGCTTGAGCACCTGTACGATCCCAGTGGCTGGAAACTGACGTCATCATGTTTATTGAGGGGATTCTTTCATTAGATGAGGCCTTAGCTGTCATGCCATTGCCTTCCAACCCTTTGAGTCTTCGGAACCAACCCCCTCACTTATCTCGGGGAATTAGTTGTCTGTCCCTCCGGCTTCTTGCCCTCCCCCAACCCTTCCTCCAGAGGTGGTCTCTGCTGAGTCACAGTCCCGCACTTGACCTTCTTTGTCCGATGAGCAGTGGCATTGAGATGGCCTTTTGGGTTTCCTTGCTCATGCTGCCCACACACATGTGAGGATGACTGACTCACACCAGGGGGCTTTCTGGATGCACAGTGAGGGGGTGATGTGGGAATGTCTCCTCCGTCTACTGCACAGGGCTGGCTGTCTGCCCTCTTGATCATCTTCCCTGGTTTCCAAAATGAACTTTAATTTCAAGGCAGAGGGAAAAAAAAACCCAGCCCATAACTCCTGTTGTAAAGGTCGCTTCAGGGCTCCCGCAGAGTGCCCAGGCAGTTTGATCATTTCTCGGTCTTAGTCAAGCCCCTCCGTGAGTGATTGGCCACTTAGCACTTGTTAATGGCTCTCTAACTTCCACAGACACCAAGTGTTTTCTTGAAATTGATCTTCCCATGAAAAGTGTGCTTTAGAGACACGAAATAACCATCAGAACCTTAAATGAATTACACTTTATCACACGGAGAAAAACAATGCGCTTGAAACACGGCTACAAGGGAGATGAAAGGCTGTCTCACATGGAGACGAGGGCGAGAGGGCTGTGTGCCGCCTGCCTCAGAACTCCTGTCTTGTCACAAGCGTCTGCATTTGCCTTCTCAATGGGAATGTTAGGTCCTGGGTCATTTTCTGTGTTGTGATGTGGCATTTCCTGCCCCTGTCCCACCCCAGCTCTGCCTCTCTCTGGAGAGGGGGTGTCTGAGTCGATCTCCTATCCCTGGGGTTAACAGCTTTGTCTGGTGAAGGAGGTGGGGAGGCTCCCCAACCCTCCTTAACCACCCCCATTCTCTGTCTCTTCACTTCTGGGCCCCACCTGCTGAGGAATGAGCTCTGAAGACACTGGGCAAAAGGGCGTTCAGAGGTCCCCCAGTGCCCCCCAAAATGTGGCTGGGTAGAGAGATATCTCCCCAGAGGTGAGAGAACTAAGATGAGATCCCTGCCCACCTGTTCCCCACGCAAGGGTCCTGAGCGGAGGGCGCCATTCAATTTAGACAGCCAGAAGACAGTTGCTGAGGGCCAGCCTGTGCCTGGCTCTAAGCCAGAGCTGGAGATTCAGGAGGAGTCAGGCCCAGGGGACATGAACAGGACACCCAAGTTTCAAAAAGTCTGCTACAATCTTTAAAAACACTGCTGTGCATGGAGCACTTGGGTCTCAGAACTAGCAAACTTGACCTTCCCACGACCCACACAACGCAGCCCCGCCATGTCCTCATGCTGTGGCCGCCGCAGCCCAGCCTGCCCCGTGGGTGGAGAGTGGGCTGGTGGGGGGCTTCTGCGCCGTGTTGTGGTCTCTGCTCAGTGTGGGCTTACTGATCACCAACCAAGTGGAGAAATGAGTGTGCGGATGAGACTCGGGACCCAGGAGAGAGGCTAGGGTGGGACGAGGTTGGTGTGTAATGGGGTCAGGAATGCAGTGGAGAACGGAGAGCTCAGCCGCAGAAAGCCAGTGTCACAGATCCTGGAGCATCAGAGCTGGCCAGACCTCCATCACACACCCAGCAGGCAGCTAGACAGGCAAGGCCCACAGGGGAGAGAACTGAGCCCTGCTCGATGTCTGACAGGGAGGGGTGGCTGGGAAGGAAGCAGAAGGCCTGGCGGCAAGAGTGCAGGTGGTAGCCATGACATAGAGTCAGATGGGCCAGTCTGACAGTGGCGAGAGGAGAGAATGTCCTCATGGAAGGGGTTGGCTAGAGGGAGGCACATGGGGGTCCTGGGGTAGCCCACAGGCCACAGGAAAGGGCCGCAGTGCCAGGCAGGAAAGTCAGGTGGCAGCAGCTGTACAGTGAGGAGCGGGCCTCGAGAACAGTGTTTGGTTTCAGCCAGGGCCCAGGGCTTTCTCTGACAGATGCGCTCCCAGCCCTGGCTGCCCAGTAAATTCCAGAGTCTGCCTGGAGAGCAGCTCATACCCTTCTTGCAGTAGCTGGGTCTGGGCCAGAGAGAAGGAGATGGGGCCTGTTTATGAATCAACTCTGTGCAGCTGGTGCGAGGGATCCATGAACTCACCTCATCTTCCCAACAGTCTTTGGGTAAGTAGATACTACTGTGCAGGTGAAGGTGGGGCCTAAAAAGGAGTGTGGGGGTCTAGGGACTGGGGAGGGGAGGCTGAGCCTCCAGGGCTCCTGGGACCAGGATATGCCTGCCCCAGACTCTCATGAGGGCAGGCTCTGACCCAAGGGGGCTGGAGGACCCTGAGGCACCCAACAAAAAGCCCCCAGGGCGTGCTGCTTGGTACTGGTCCTTGGACCTCACACTGGGTGGCCGGGGCAGTGGGAGGTCATCTTATGCATGCATTTGTCTCACAAGTATTTCTTGAGGTCTTGCTGGGCGCTGGACCCAGTGGTGGACAAGACGGGCTTGGCACTGCTCTCTGGAACTCACCTCTCACCCCAGAGCACAGACAGGAACAAGCCTGTACACTTTTCCCCCCCCCGTTAATAGAGAAGAAACAGCTCTAGAAAGGGAAAGGAGGTGTTTTTCCCGCTTTCCAGATGAGGCAGCTGGGATCCAGAGAGGTAGAGTCACTTGCTTGCATGGCACACGGTGGGTAGCAGAGCAGGGTGCAGACCTGTCCATGGGACACCCCAGACTGCATGCTCCTGGCTCCACTGCCACCAGGGTGGCTGTCGCGCCCCCCTGTAAACTCTGGGCAACTGTAGAAGAGAGACACAACCTCTCCTCGATGTCTGAGCTCTTCCTTCCAGGGTGTGTGAGAGAGGGAGAACAGCAAGGAGGAGGGAACAGGCCCAGCAGGGCCCTGTTCTCAGGGGTGAGTCTCACAGAGCTCAGAGAACAGTCCCGTCCAGCCATCCTGGGGCTGGAGGGCTATGCCACAGTGGGGTCCAAGGGGAAGCTGACTCCCACCGCCAAGGCAGAGGGGCACAAGGCAAGCAGTGCCTGGTGGGGCAGAGGTCCTAAGAGATGCTCAGACACCCAGGTGTGTCCCTCGGTGTTCCCTGGGACTGGCAGTGTCCAGACCAGGCTGGGTCTCACAACTAAAGGTGGCTGTGGAGTGACCTCTCTCTCCTGCATCTTGGAGCTGCTTCTGGCTGTCTGCTGACTACTCTGGCCCAGCCCCTCTATTCTTGCCTGTTGGGCTCCTAGGTGGAGCAATGGTGTCACACTCCTCCGTCCCCCACCCCAGCACCTTTTGGACAGGGAAAAGCACCATGTTGGGGATTGTTCCACCCTGAGGGACCTCCATTTGCCTCGAGGGAGGCCAGATGTCTTCACTGATCAGAAGTGGTATTTTCTGTTCACCTCCTGATGGAGTCTCTTCTGAAAGTAATAATTAAAGCAGGCACGTTAAGGAAGGAACAGCCCCAGGGCTCAGCGGAGAGGAAGGGAGCGTGCAGTGTAGACTTGGAAGGAGGGACTTGGCCCCAGGCAGAAGATGCTGACTGACAAATGACGGCTCCCCCACTCTCAGCAGCTGTTTATGGGGAGGAGGGACCCCCCTGTCTCATCTGTGCTTTCCCTGGGGAGGCTGGGAGAGGAAGCAGGGGAGAAACCCTGGAGGAGGAGTCAGGCCCATCTGGCTGTTGGGCTGTCCTTGTTCCATCACCTCCCTGCTGTGTGACCCTCCCCTCTCTGGGTTGTTTCCTCACTTGTAGGTGGGGGACAGTGTTTGGATCAGCCCCTCCCTCCCAGGAAGGCTGTGGAGATGAGCCCTACAGGTGGCACAGCTGGAAACCAGGAGGGACACAGCGGTGAGGGCAGAGGCTGGGGTCAGTCATGGATCTGGGGTTTAGATCCATGCTGTGGGCTCAGGAAAAGTCCTCAAGGTCTCAGCTTCCTCTGCTGAAAAATGAAAAATGGGCTAACACCAGTTCCTTTCTTAGTGAGTGGCTGTGAGAATTATTGAGGTGGTGGGTGTGCGCATGTGCACACACACCACACACACACACACACACACACACACACACACAGCTTGGCACATAGTCCTGACCAACAGGGGGTGTGGTCCCTGGTGTCCTAACAGATGCAAAGCCAAGACACATCCGTGTCCCTGGTCTTCATACACCTGAGCCTGACCCCGACCCTGGGTGTATAGAGCCTGGTCCCATCCTGCTTTGCTGTATTTGCGCTGCAGACCCAAACCCTTTATTCCCCTTTCCTAGAAGTGGCCCATGGAAGGGAATTGCTTGTGCCTGGAGTGGGGACTACATTTTCTCAAAGAACATTGCTATTCATGATTATTAGTAGTATAAGCCATTAGAGTTTTCCAACTGACTAACCTCAGTCAACAACAGAGTTTTCTGAAAAAAAAAATTTTTTGCAACAATCTCTAGGAACATGACATCCCTAAATTATTGGAGAAGAAATGAGTAACCATCAAGGCATGGCCAAGGTCTTTACAACATGTTAATTTACTCCCACTTCATAATGACCCCATGAGATTAGTGGTATTACTCTTATTTATTTTATTGTCCTTTTTTCCTGGCATATACTTATTTTATTATTTAAGTCAACCTTTTTATTTTGAGATAATTGTGGAGTCCTGTGAGATTGTAAGGATAACACAGAGGCTGTTCCCTGCTTCTCCCACTAAGTACAACTATCAACTCTGGAGATAACATAGGTGACATCTGAGGAGCATGCTGAATAGTGGAGAGAGGAGGGTGACCGGTTAGGGACTCCAGCACTGGAGGAGCAACGCAGCAGCAGGGCAAGCCAGACTCCTGCCCAGGAGAAGGCAACCCACGCCCAGAGCAGGCTCCTTCCTTCTCCCTGGATCTAATGGGAGCTCCGCCCATGATACCAGGTGGGACAACAAGAAAGCACTCAGCTCAGTCATTCTCTTCATCCTTGTGGGACAGTCTAAAATTTTAATTAAAAAAGAAAGAAAAGAAGAAAGAAAGGAAGAAGAAAGAAAAAGAAAATAGAGAGATCCCGTGTGGCCTTGACCCGGTTTCCCCCAATGGTAACACCTTATTTGAAACTATAGCACGGTATTATGACCAGGGTACTGACACCGATGGAATCCACCCATCTTATTCAGATTTCCCTAGTTTTCATTTGTACTCATTTGTGTGTGTGTGTGTGTACTTGGTTCTGTATAATCTAATCACCTGTGCTGGTTCGGTTATCCACAGGCAAGACACTGAAGAGGTCCACCAACACGACAGGCTTCCTGCTGTCCCTGTATCACCACTTCTCTCTCTCTGCCTCCTTGGCAGCCCCTCCTGTCCTAAGCTCTGACACTGGTAATCTGTTCTCCACTTCAAACCCTGGCCAGACAGGGTAGGGGAAGGGCAGTCCAGATCCGGGGAAGATCACATGCGAGGGTGGGCAACAGGCAGTGAGAAGACTGGCCTACAGGCCTCCAAAGGCCTGGTGCTGGATGGTGAAGGGAAGGGCTGGGCTCCCAGCCTCAAGGCGTTGTAGAACAAAACTATTAGTTTGGGAGCAGAAGTCAGCATCTGCGCTGCACAGGTGCACAGGGACTTCATTTCACCATCACCATCCCCCTTAAGGTCCTGTCTTTGGGTATCCAAAGGCAAGGTTGCTGGCTTGTAGTCCTCTCTCTGCAGCAGCTATGCTGGCTTGTATTTGTGGGTCACTCCTTTCTCTACTCTGTCTGTGGGAGAGGCTGCACCCGTAGTGCAGGGGTGGGCCATGGGACCAATGTGGACACCGATCTGCACAATGTATTTTCCTGGCCATAGTAGTTGACTCAGAAAGGGCATAGGACCCAATGGGGCCAATGAGGAATAATGAGCTTTTCACTGGGGCTTCTGAGAGCTCTTTGGTGTAGCCTGAAAATGCAAGCCACATGTGAAGGAGAAATGGAGACAAGCCAGGCCTTGGTGACATCACTGGGGACCCTCTCAAGCTGCTTTTGAATCTAGATCTATCCCTGGAAGTTTACGTGATGTGAATGAATGGATTTCCTTTTGCTTAAGGTAGTTCAGGTTGAGTTTTCTGACATGCACAACAGAGAAAACCCCTCACTGGTTCACAGACCCATACAAGAGTCTGCAAAATGAAAAAGGTCCTAGCAGAAGGACACAGGGGCCCAGCGGATCCCAACTGTAGAAAGTCCAGTCAAGTGTCTTGGGGCCTGAGTCAACCCACAGTGACCCTCTCTATCTCTCTCTGGATTTGCCTCTATCTCCCAGACTGGATCTGTGGGATGTTCTTCTCTATTCCCCTGTGGTCTTCCTCTTTCTCTCTGTAGATTGGCTTCTCTGCTCACTAATGACCCACCATGGCCATACCAAGATGGTGCCCTCTTCCTCTGAGCCACGTGCTCTTCCAGCTGGCTCCCACAATTTCATGACTCTGTCTCCACCTTCTAAAAGAGATTCACCAGAGGGAAAGCTAGATAATGTGGCCAGTGTGGGTCAGGTGTCCTCAATACCGTTAATAGTCTGAGGGGTGGCAGGTGGGTAGAGAGCACGTTAGTGGGGTTATAGGCTGAGTGGGGAGGGCTAGAACAGGAGAAAATAACATTTCTAAGAAGTTATAGTTCATATTTTTTAGGTCAGGAAAGTGAAGTCCAAAGAGGTGCAATATCCTGCAGTGAGTGAACAAGCTGTAGCATCAAGACTGTATCCTAGGGTCAGCTGGATGTCACACTCTAGCCCCTTGCCCCCCTTGCTTTTTTGTCTCTTCCCATCTGCTCCTTGAGCCAGTCCACTCTGAGCTTCCTGGAGGAGAGATCACGGGAACAGCTCTTGGTGCTGGTAAAGGAGACGACTGTCTTTGCCCCTCAGTAGTGGGGGCCTCTGCTGACTCTCATTGAGCTCCACACCTGAGGCTGAGTTTGCTTCTGCTTTCCTTCCAGAGTGCACTTGAATCCCACACTCAGTTATTCACACAAGTAAGAGTTTTTAATTAAAATTTCCTGACAGTCATTGTGTTTTGCCCAAGTGGCTAACTGATGGTCTTGCATTTCTGCCTGAGTCCAGCAGTCTCACCACTGAGCTCTTCATCTGAAACCTTTCACCCTTCATAAATCATGGTTGATAACAAGCCACCTTATCATTGCCACGAGGTCCTAAGTGGAGGTGGCCTTTCTGCAGACATAACACCCTGTAACCGTTGGTTGAACAGACCCCTCGGGGGCAGGGCTGGGATTTCACATGGTGTCTGCAGCCAGGTGGTCACAACCTCCAGTTCCAGGAGACAAGCTCTAACATTTGCTCAGTGGGATCAGTGGGATAATTCCAGGTAAATACCAGCCAGGAAAGATTTATGAGGGAGATCGCAGGGTTTGTACCTGGAGGTTACTGAAAACCACGTCTCTGCAGACACAGGCAGGAGTGTATGTGTGTCTCTTTCTCCTCTGACCTTTCAGAGTTCCTTAGGGTCAGATGGGTTGGGACTTCACCTCTCAGCTCCTCAGTTTCCCCACCTGGGAGACAGCTGATGAACGCTCCCTTAACAGGACGGGCCCAAGGGGGCAAGATTGTGAGGGCCCCAGGGACAAGTCTCTGGGCAGCTTTCAACACAATGTCTGGCATACAGCAGGCGTTCAAAGCTGCTGGGGACTTGAGTTGGGTACACAGATGATGATTGGAGGGTGGAGTGTGGTGGGGCTCTGGCTTCCCGCCCTCACCCATGCCATGGCTGGTTGTCTGAGGAGGCCCCTGGTACCACCAGGCAGCAGAGGGTGGGTCACGTGAGGTGGCCTAGAAGTGAGACTTGGGGGTGTGGGCAATGGACCTTCTTACCCAGAAAAGATGGCCATGGGATAGCACCAGCCACAGCTGATAGATAAAAGACTCAGCATTAGGGATGGGGCAGGTGAGTGGTGACTGGAGGGTTGGTCCAGGATGTTCCAGGCTCAAGACAGTGCATCCTGCAGGCAGACAGCTCTACCCACTGTTGAGGCTGAGGCAAGTGAGGACAGCAGATCCTGACTTGGGGTGAGGAAGGACATCCCAGGCTGAGCAAAGGTATAGCACCAGAGCTCAGGCTCAGATGTGGGACTCAGAGTGCTGCAGAGGCTCAGTGCCATCCGTGATCTCTCTGTACCCACTGCTGCAGGACCTGCTGATGGAAGAAGGGCTGAGAGGACCTGGTGGTAACTGGGGGTGTTCAGTGTGGGGCAGACTCTGGGAGATAGAAAGGATTCTATGGGGGTGGGGGACTGCTTAGGCCTGACTCCATAGAGAATCATAAAGAAGAGAAGGAGAAAGTCATAAGGGGACCTGGGAGGAAAGAGATCTGTCCTTGGAGGCTAAGATGGCAGAGTAAAGGGAACATCTGGACTCAGAACTGAGAGGTCTGTGTTCTGAGCCCAACTCTGTCTCTAACCCACTGTGAAACCTGGAGTAAGTTACTCGCCCTCTGGACTTAGTCTGCACATCTGCAGCACAAGGTCATCTCTAAAACCCTCCCTGATTGGGTCTTGTCTCTACAGGGTCCTGAGTGATGCCTGATGCATCTCACTCCACTGGCTTCCCAGCCCAAACTGACTCTGCCAAAGGAAGGAAAATCAGCACCAGGAGCCCATAGTGCTGACTCAGTGGCCCTCCAGGCCACTGCGTGATGCTGGGGCAGGCGGTGACAGGGCTGCTCAGTCTATTAGAGTCTGAGGCTAATGGGCTCTAGTCCTTGGAGATGCCATCATAGGGTGGTTTCGGCAGCTTCCTCTGTGGGAAGGGAGAAAATGGGGAGAACAGGCAGCAGGAGATTAATCTGACTCACCCCGAGAGGAGAGGCCAGAGTTTTGCACTGGTCTCAGCTTGGAGATGTAGGCACTGGAGGGAAGGCAGTCACTGACCCTTTTTTTTCCTGCAATAGGAAACAACGCAACCGCGCTTGAACTCAGATGGAACTGAATGGTTTTATGCCACAGAAAAGCTCAGTGATGGACAGAGGGCCCTTGCTGCAGGGGCTCAAATGATACCACCAGGACCTTCTCTGTATTTTAGTATCTTTCCTCCAAGGCCATGCTCAGGTACCCCTTCTTGGTGGCCAAATGATTTCCTTCCAGACTGGAGTCCAGCAGAGAAGAGAGAGCTTCTCTTCCCCACAGTTGATCAAAGGTCCTGACTGATTCCTACTGATCACACTCCCATCCCTGAGTCAGTCTGGTTGGCCAGTGAGAGGAAATGTGGTGGTTGGTTTGATCCAATCAGGGACCATCTTGGAATCTGCCTAAGCCAGGGATGGTATGAGATTGGGGGGGTGGGGGGGGTGGATGGAATTCTGGGCATAGCTTTACCAGTAAAAGGGTAAAAGGATACTGGGTGGCAAACACCCACAGATATCCTTTTCCAGGCTTAGGGTGGAGGACAAGAAAAGCAAATGTTTTACATCCAACTAACAAAAAGAGGAGGAGAAAATCCTAATGTCCGTGGAGCATGGTGGATCTCATTTCATCTTTCCAATAATCTAATGAGATTGCAACTACTACTATCCTAAATCTAGAATCCTATATTTTAGTGTTTGAAGGACCTTCAAAAATACCTGACCAAACACTGTCATGTTTATAGATAAGACAACAGAGACCCAGAGAGGTTAAGCAACTATCTCAAGGTTACACAGCTCATCGGTAAAAGACCCATGTCTTCCCAGAGAGAGCTCACTTCAGCACGTGTCCACCCGCTCAGAGTTGCTGTCAGATTACAGCGAACTCTGTGCAAGAAGATTCTCTCTCTTGTTCCAAACAGGCAGGGCAGCCTGCAGAGACAACCCACATTGTCCCAGGCTCAGGGGAGGAGGGGTCCCTGACCACCTCTCTGCCTCCTTCCACGCCCTCCCCTGTGTGAGCAAAAGCTGTCTCAGTAGATGCATCCAGCTGGAGACCCCGCTCCAGGAGTCCTGGGGTTCTTCGTGCTTCACACTCCTGATTGCACAGATGACCCCAGCCTCTGCCATCCCTACCTACCTCCTGTGGGCCTGTGAAGGCAGAACAATTAACCCCAAGAGCATGAGAAATGATGAAGCTCCTGGTGTCCATCTCGTCAAAGCCCTGCATTTGAGAGGGTGAGAAACCGTGACCAGGGGCAGGGGCATTCCAAGGCAGGGACCCCTCCTGCCCCTGCCCCTGGAGTTATTCCAACACACCACCGGCTTTGTTGGCTGTACCAGTCCTGGGCTGTGACCCTCACGGCCCCTGACGGGACCACTAACTATCCTGAAACCCGCTTACACACTGACCATCTCTCTCCCTCTAACACTGTCACCCCTGCAAGGTGTATCCACTTTCCTATTTCATATGAGACCATTGAGGGCCAGACAGTGGTTGGGGATTGTCCGAGGTCACAGGAGAGATCAGGGCCAGCCCCAGCCTCCCCGCATCCCAGGACAAAAGCTTTCAAAGAATTTTTGTCACTTTATCCTCCTTTGATCCCCGGTAGGCTGGCATCACTGAGACTGTCACTGAGTTAAAGATGAGGGAAGGAGGTTCAGAGAGACCCAGTCATCTGGGCACTGACACAGCTGGCCAGCAGTGAAGAGGGAGTGGGTCAGGATTCCTAGAGTCCAATCTGGTGCCCAGTCTTCCCTCAACCTCCACCTCCCACTTGTATATTCAGGAGTGCCATGCCCCCGCCCCCTGCCATGAACAAAGTTGTAAACAAATGAGAGGATTTTTTTTGCATGTAATGGGGTATCTGGCAGTGGCAGCTGGTGGGCCCAGCGGCTTCAAGATGCCATCAGGGTCAGCCTCCTCCTCTATTTCTCCTTGGTGGCCTCGGTGTGTGTGGACACCCTGCGTTCACAACATAGCTACTTCCTTATTAGGCCTCGTGTTCCATGTCAGAGCAGGCAGTGCCTGGACCACCAGAATCCAGCAGGCTCCAGCCCTTCAAGGAGTTTTCCTGGATTGCTCCATGGGAACCTCTGCTCCCATCTCATTGACTGGAGCTGTGTTACATGACAATCTATGGAAGAGGGTGGGGAATGTAGTGTTTTCCCATCCCATTGGCTGGAGCTGTGTCACATGACTACTGCAGAGACATTATTTATTTTATTTATTTATCTTTAATTTCTTTAAAAAAATTTTAGTTTTATTGTATTATAGAGATGTGGGTACAAGTCAGGATTAATGACACAAGTAGGCTGCACGCAGGTGAAGCCTGGGCTTGCAACTTGTTCTCACTTTCCCTGGTTTGGGACCAGGTACCCTTTGTGCTGCTATGTGTCTCCTCCCTCCCCTGGCAGTGTCCAGCGATTGCCAATCCCTTCCCTGTGCTAATGGGATTAATGTTCAGGTCCCATTCCCACTTATGAGTGAAAACGTGCAGTATTCAGTTATTATTTCTGTGGTAGAGCACTAACTATGATGGATGATGCTCTCTAACTACATCCAATTTTCTGAGAAGTTCATGATTTCGTGTATATGTACTACATTTTCTTTATTCAGACCACTTTCGATGGGCAGTAGGGTTGGTTCCATGTTTTTGCTATTGTGAATAGTGTGGCAATAAACATGCGTGTGCAGGTGTCTTTTTTGTAGAACGATCTATGTTCCCTGGGAAAGTCAATTATTAGTTCTTCTGTGCTTTCCACCAACAGTGAGAAGTGTTCCCTTTTCTTCTCACTGGCACCAGCATCTGTTGCTTATTTATTTATTTATTTGAGTCAGAGTCTTACTCTGTTGCCCACCCTGGAGAGCAGTGGCACCTTCACGGCCACCACAGCCTCGACCTGCTGGGATCAGAAGATCCTTCTGCCTCAGCCTTCCAAGTAGCTGGAACTACAGGAATGCACCACCATGCTTGGCTCATTTCTCTTGATTTTTTTGTAGAGATGAGGTCTCGCCAAGTTGCCCAGGGTGATCTTGAATCTATGGGCTCAGGCAGTTCTCTCACCTCAGCCTCCCAAAGTGCTGGGATTTTAAGTGTGAGCCACTGCACTTGGCTACTTTTTGATTTATTAATGCTGGCCATTCTTATTGGAGTTAGGTGGTATCTCACTGTAGTTTTGATTTGCATTTCTCTGATGATTAGTGAGGCTGCACATTTTTTCTTGGAATGTAGGCGAGAAATGTAATTTTAAAGTAAAGGAAATTGCCCCAGGCAAAACAGTGTTCTGTTAGTAAGAAAGCAGAGGAAGATAAATGTCCGTGGACAACTTGTAGTCTCTGCCTCAACACCTGCCATCTCATTGTCATATTTGTTATCGCGTTTGATCTGCACATGAACATGTTGGCTGTTGTGAATTGGCAGAGAGAAGCTGAGCCCTGCCTGGAGCCCATGGGGAGGAGATGGTCCGGTCATTCTGGCCCCAGAGCACCCAGAGCTCTCCCACATCTGCATCCCTGCCCCTGTTATCTGCCTCTCTCTTCTCTCTGTCCCAATTCTCTGACTTTCCAGCTCCCCAGGCCAGGTTGGATCAGCACATTCCTGTGGCCTGGAGAGCAGGGGGCAGTGGATTATCAGTAGTGTTGCTGACACAACTTTCAGCCTGAAACAAGTCTGCTATCCAAGTCCAAACTCACTGCCCCACCCCCACCCCCCAGGTGTCACAGCCCCTCTCTCACATTGTGCTGGTTGATTGTTCATTAAGGTAACCTTAGTGGAGGACATTTGCACAGCATCTATCAAAACTCAGAATGTTGGGACCTTTTGTCCCAGCAATTTCTTTTCTAGTAGTTGATTATTCCGAAGTACTCATGAATAAACAGTGATGTGAGGATCTTCACTACAATGTTATTTGCAATTGCAAAATTGGACAAACCTAAATGTCCATCAGTAGGAGACTGGTTACTTAAATTATGGCACATCCACACTATTTAATACAAAGCGGCCATTAAAGTGATTGGGTTTGGTCTCTGTGCTCTGATTTAGGAGAGTGTCCATGATATGTTTTCAAATAAAGAAAGCAGGTTGCTGGAGAATGTGAACAGCATGATAAAGAGTCTCATAATCCTGTATTGGGAGATTCTCAGGAAACTTCCTCATGGGTTGAGACCCCCTGGTCACAGGAATCCTTCATCCCCTTATCCAAGGCCATTTGTTTCCAAGATCCCTTCCCCTCTCACCTCATCATCAATTTTCCCTCCTCTCCTGGATCATTTCCATTAGTGTACTAACACAACACTGATTCTCTAATCCCTCCAAACAAAGCAAATCAATACCAAACCTCTCTTGCTCCCTTTGCTTCCTTTTGCAGTAGAACAAAAGAATCACCATGGTTGCCATCTTCACTTTCTCTCCTCCCATTTTCTTTTCATTCCAATTTACCCAGATTTCACCCCCTCACACTCCACCGCAACTGCTCTTGGCAAGGTCACTAACAACTTTGGTGTTGGGTTAATGGTCAACTTTCTTTCTTTCTTTTTTTTTTTTTGAGTTGGAGTTTCACTCAGTCGCCCAGACTGGAGTGCAGTGGCCACTCCCGGCCACCACAGCCTCAACCTGCTGGACTCCGGCGATCCTTCCGCCTCAGCCTTCCGAGTAGCCGGAACTACAGGCGTGCGCTACTACGCCCGGCTGATTTTTTGATTTATTGTAGCGATGAGGTCTCGTCAAGTTGCCCAGATGGGTCTCGAACCCGTGGGCTCAGGCAATTCACTCACCTCGGCCTCCCAAAGCGCGGGATTACAGGCTGAGCCACCGAGCCCGGCAATGGTCAACTTTCATTGGTGCTTGGCCTATCCGTATTTGGCATACTTGCTCACTCTTCCCCACGAAAACTCTCTTGGAGAGATCAGTGGCCCCTGGAACTATGATATGAGGTGCCCACACTTGGGCTCCGGGGGTCCCCTGCTTCCATGGGTCATCTCTTTTATCCCCAGTTAATTTCTCTCAGATCAAACTCCCATTTCTTTTTGGTTGAGTTTGATTTTATTTGGGAATTGGTTAGGAGGAGTCTTTACCCTTCCTGGTTATTAGGTCTGGTTAAAGGGATTTCTTTCTTCCTGTTGAAGGCAGCATATCATCCCTCTTACTAAGTACTGAGTTTACTTTATTTTATGATTCATTTGCATGCTTAGATTTTACTTTGTCTTTTGTGTATTTGACATTAAACTGAATCACCTAGATAAATGTATTTACAAATGGGCTCTCAAAGTTCAAAGGCATGCCAAGAAAGTTTCCCCCTTCTGGGACTCTAGCTGGTTACATGTTCAAACATGAGGATCATTCAGTCTGTTTTCCTTAAAACTAAATTAAAAGACTGTAGCTATAAATCATACAGTCCAAACAGAATGCATATCTCAACTGATATCTCAAAATTCCAAAGCATATTAAAGACTCAAAGACTGCCTCACTGCAAAATACTGTCTCAAAGCTAGCTGAGACTCTTTTTTCTCCTAAGTCTTTTCCTCCCCTTCCTATACTTCCTCCTTTTTTTGGTTCCCTAAGATAAATTTTATTTTTCCCAAACTCCTCAGAAAGTCTGCCATATTGACTATTTAAATAAAGACACTTGAAAAGCAGCAGATACAAAATAAACTCACTTTGACCTTTGTGCCGTTTCTTAAAAACAAAAGATGAAATTCCCATATAAAGAACATTCTCCCTATATTAAAAGGAAGGCAGCACTCTTATCATGAAGGATGAGAAATTGAAACCAAGATAATACTGTACAGACCTTGACAGAATAACTCTTATCTTTGGACATTCTCACATAATTCAGTCACATTTTTACAGTTAACTGTTCTTTGTCCAGTCCAGTATAATGGAAACTGACTTAAACTGCTTTACCCAAAATTTGGTTCACAGCCTTCATAAGATTACCTATTAGGTATAAAAAGCAAAGCAAAGCAAAACAAACAAAAAAACTTAAAGTTTAGCCTTAACCCACTTTTATCAAAAGTATAATTTGGGATCCAATTGTCTTTTATAAACTGGTGAGTTTGTGTGTTTTACTGTCTTATGACTAAAACCACAAAATGAATACTATAAGATTTTCATGTATGTATATGTATTTAGATGTGTATTTATGCATATGTATATATATGTTGTTATGTATTGTGTCTATATTGTAAAATTTGCATAGTCAGCCAGAGATCCTTTAACAAAATTCAGATGGACTTAAACAAATAAGAACTCATATAAAATATGTAGTAATTAACTTAAATGCCTTTTAGTTCATGTGACTCAAGTACATTTTTTATAAATAAGGTGGTTTAAAATCTTTCATGAAACAAAATTAGAAATGTCTTAAAAATTACCAGCACACATTTTGCCTGGATTGTCTGGTCAGACAGTTTTATGTTTGTCTTTGATAGATGTTCTAAGGTTCATAAAACTATAAATCCAGCCTAAAAACAGAATTATCTTTGTTTGCATAACTCTTAGATAAATAAGGCCAATTTAATATTGTTGGTTTAATAAAAACAGCTGTATATATTCTGAATAATTAGCAAAATACTCATATATATAATTTTAAGGTTCTTAGGTGAACACTTTATATTTACAGGCTACACAAATAGTTAATGGAAAAGTAACTTGAAATGATGACTAGCTTTGTCTAATATCTCAATTTTCATAAGTAATCTAAATTGTTAAAAATAAATAAATCAGGTATATGTAAATGAGATAAATGTTTATGTTATTTGAAATATTAAAATTATGTTAAATTAAGTAACAGATACTTATTGAATGTCTGGGCCATTTCTAAATAAGATAAAAATGGAAACAAATTGCTGAACACAAATATGAGTTTGCTCTTGACTTCCTAAATTTTATAAAAAGACTACTAACATCTGGATTCATTAATACATATAGAAATTATATGTATTATATAAGAAAGACATAAAAATATGTTCTTTATTTTAAAAGAAAATAATTTGTCTTAGAGGTTATTTAGAGGTTGTTTCAAAATGTGGATTAAAAAAAAAGTAAAAAGGAAGTAGTAAACAGGAGAGAGATGTAAAGAAAGTTATAGATATAAGTGATTCTGATAAAGAAAAAAGTCAAAAGAAAAAAACAATTTTATATAAAAATATTTTGCAATAAATTTTTGTCCTAGAATAAAATGACTGGATATTTAGAACAAAAGTATAGGGCAAAATAGAAAGTTTAAGTATGTTATCAAAGGTCTGAACAAATCATGATAAAGTTTCTAAAGAATAAATTTATAAAATGAATTATTTATACATTTTTCTAAAGATTGAGCTTTGGTATTAAATATATACTAATATACAACTAAACATTTGGTATTCTATGTTAGAACAATTAAAAAAAATATTGACCTGCTCTTAATAAAATGGCAAGAGATTTTGATTTTTAATTGTTTGAATCTTTTTTTACATTTTCTTTTTCTTTTTAATTTTAAAGATGAAGATGTGGGGTACAATTCAGGGTTAGGTACATAAGTGGTCATCATACAGGTAAAGTTGGGCCTCCCCCTGGTCTCCACTTTGCCTGGTTTTAGATTGGGTACACTTATTGATGTTATGTGCCCCCCTGCCTCCCCTAGTGATGTCCCACTACTGCCAATCCCTTTCTTATAGTAGTATGATAAATATTCAGGATCTGCTTATGAGTGAGTACTGAACATTTTTCGATGTTTTATAGTTTCCTTTTAACTTTCCTAGTTTTAGGTTAAAAATACTGTCTTTTTTGTTCAGAATGGTAATTTCATTTCTTGAGGCAGAATTTGCCCCTGGAAGCTTCTCAGATTCATACCTTAGAAGTTCACCTTCTGCTGTATCTTGTGCATGTGATTTGCCTTCTGCACTTTCTGCTTGGGATGAACACTCTCTTCTTCAACTTTTTTGTCAGCTTCTGTAACTTTTTTCTTTGGTTCTAATTCACTTTTATGTCCTGACACTGAAATGTTTATTTTAAAGGCCTAGAAAAGCAATGTTTTCTTCAATGTAACTTGCTTCTGTACTCTCGGCTTTTCTTGATGTGTCTGAATTGTTCCATGTAACCAGGAAACTTCCCATATTGTTACTAAAAGCCCTGTATTCCCCTGCTCAAGGTACTAATTTTTTTGTTCACGTTCTTCTACAATGTGTTGTACATTCATAACCTTAGACACATATTCTTTCTGTGCCTGATTAAATTTAACTGCCTTTTTATTAGATTCTACTTTCAGGTTGTCTAAGTGAGATTCTCATAAGGAGAAGCAATCACATTGCAAGAAGTTTTTCTTTACCTTTTTGGTAATTGACCTGACAAAGAAAAATAATCATGTTTTATCAAGATAATTTCTTGTGTTGTCTTAAGTTTTTGATTATTTAGGAAAACTGAGCTTTAACGGGATTAAGGTTCTTAAAATCCATGTAACATTCTGTATTGCTTTTGAAGTCTTTTGAGTATCACACTAGTTAAATGAATGACTATTGTTTCACAGTGATCTGTAATCCTGTTTTGATCAAGTATTTTGAACGTTTTGACATCTTTGACTGGTTTTTCCAGGATTAAAATTTTAAATTGACTATTTTAACCTAGAATTAATTTTGTAGTTTTCCAGTTGGGTCCCAAGAGAATATTAAAGAATGTATTTCTCTCAACTTGTAGAGCTAGTAAATGACTTGGCTCATTTGATAAATTACATGGAAAATATTATCAAATGATGAACAATGCTAGATTTACTTTCAGCTACATTTATGGGTATGCAATTCATGTAAATGTTTCAAAAGTATATAAAACTCAGACATCTAATATGTCATCATTCATGATCCTGGATATTATGTTGTATGCCACAAAAGTAAATAATTTCCTTATCAATTGCTGATTATAACGAATTTCCATAGATTTTTTTTAACCACGACTGTTCTGAAGTTTCTGTTTCTGTCATCCATAGTTATTGTTTTGAATTCTTCTCCAAAGTCATTTACAATCAGATTTATGGAAAAAAAACTCTAATAAATACTCTTAAAATAAATTTTTCTAATAACTTTAAGGTCAATGGATTGAATGGTTTTTTTTTTTAAACTTGAATAAAAAAACTTATGGGCTCATAAAATTACTAATTGATTAGTAGAACAAAAATTAATCAAGGAGAACAAAAAATTATTCCATGAGATTAAATAACTAATAAAGATCATGTTTTTGTGACTTTTAATTAAAAACAGTATTTGTTCTTTACTTAAATGTTTCATTTTCTAAATTTAAGAAAATTTTCTCTCTTAAGCCATCTATAGTTTACAGCAATTTGGTAAAGTATACTTTTGTGAACAAAGATGGAAACATGATCACTACTTGATTCTTTCAGAATTCAGAGACTATTCATGAGTATTCCTAAGGAAATATGGTTATTTACACAAGTCCAATAAAATTCTGTTCTCTGTTTATAGCAGGATACAATCGAAAACATTGGTTATATTACTAAGGCTTTGACTGAAATGTCATATTTTAAAATATGCATGGGATGCCTGACTTTAAGTGTTCCTCACCGTATAGTGAGTAAATAAAAATTGTCACTTCCTGACAGGCCCAGGAACCTTAGGACTGTAGGTAGAATATAAAGTCTGCCTTGATTTGGTTTCCTACACTCAAGTGGATTTTTAAATCTGAGATTCCTATGTAATCAATATAGAGGCAAAAAAATATGTTTCTAAAGAAAAGCTATGATATGCCTGTTATTAGCTTGTAGCTCGTTTTCTACCTATAGACTTGACTAGATCCTGCATTCTTCTAGATTCCTTCAATCCAAATTTCTTCCATGAAATTACTAAAAACAGGAACTGCTTTGGTTCTGAAGCCCTGTGAGCTAAGACTAGATAAATTTTAAGAAACAAATCTTGTGTCTGATGTATTGGTGACACAAAGAATTCAACAAACCACTCAATACCATAACCAAGGACATTCAAACTGCAAGCCAGTGCAAGAAGTTGACATTTTCACTCTGTAGACAGCTCTTCCCAAGATGCTGGAACAAAACTCCATGTCATAGACTCTTAACCCCTCTTAATGCTACCTTTTTGACTTGACAGGACATGACTCCCACAAAATCCTTTAATCCACCTAATGGGTAACCTTGACAATATCCCTGACACAACTTCTTGTTAACATTGTGCTAGCAGTCCCTCTTACAGAGTTGTCACTGTCTGCTTTATTTCAACACAGTCATAAAATGCTACTCAATGACTATAACAGTCATTGTCGGTCTCACACATTTCCCTTGTAGTCTTTTGATTTGTTTAGTTGGTTGCCCTAAGGCTTGGGCTCTAGGTTCAAAACCATTGTACAAATGAAATTTATTATATTGTTGCTAGTTATTTTTCATATTATGATCTTTAAACTCTGTCCTTGTTGCCTGTCTAATCTTTTAAAGTCAGTTGTCTTAACAGAGTAATGCTTCAAGATGATTACAACTACTCATGCGGCTAATAAGAGGAAAATCAATACTGAACTTCAGACAAATCTGCCCTGAGAAAATTTTTCCTTCTGGCATTTTTGTTACTCAAATATGGCCTGGATCCCTGACATAGATTCCCATATCTTCCTCTGATGTGGGATATAGACAACTGGGACAGACCCATCTGGGCACAGAGAGACAACTAAGTTTGACTTCAAGATTATTGATGAATGATGCTTTCAAAGAAATATCTTGATCAAAAGGGGAAAATATGAAAGCTGGTTATACAAGTTGGGTTATTCTGTCATACTCAACTAAATCAAAGTCAGGAGCCCAGGGAGAAAAAGCACTTGGGGCACATAGTACCAGCTCTAAAAATTGAACTTTCTGCAAGCAAAGCTGCAGAAACAGGCTGCTGTAACCCTAAGACCAGTTTTATGTAGTAACTGCTAAAATAACCTGCCACCAGTCAGAGCTTGCCAGCTCCCAAAAACTTCTCTAGTGCCCATAAGCTTTCTTTCAAAACAATATGTAACATTTCTAGCACAACTCCCAACCTTCTGTTTGTTGTTTGGATGTACCAAGGGCCATTTTGGTCTGGGTGTATGCCTCAAAATACAGTTCTGTCATTTCCAAATAAAACATTTTAGAGTTTTTTTTTTTAGTTGGAGTCTTACTCTGTCGTCCAGACTGGAGTGCAGTGGCCGCTCCCGGGCCACTGCAGCCTCGACCAGCTGGGCTCCGGCAATCCTTCCGCCTCAGCCTTCCGAGTAGCCGGAATTACAGGCATGCGCTACCATGTCCGGCTCATTTTTTAATTTATTGTAGAGATGAGGTCTCGCCAAGTTGCCCAGGCGGGTCTCGAACCCGCGGGCTCAGGCAATCCACTCACCTCAGCCTCCCAAAGTGCGGGATTACAGGCTGAGCCACCGAGCCCAGCTTGTTTTTAACTCAAAGGAAACCAGATGCTACTGAAAGGTCTGTACGTGGATCAATGACATGATC
>CAUYQG010177077.1:0-81084 GCA_963574415.1 Tarsius wallacei
AGACCTCATCTCTACAATAAATCAAAAAATTAGCCGGGCGTGGTAGCGCACGCCTGTAGTTCCAGCTACTTGGAAGGCTGAGGCGGAAGCATCACCGGAGCCCAGCAGGTCGAGGCTGCGGTGGCCGGGAGCAGCCACTGCACTCCAGTCTGGGTGACAGAGTGAGACTCCAACTCAAAAAAAAACAAAAAACAAAGACAAAAACAAAAAACATATATATATATATATATATATATGATTCAAGTCTACCCCCAAATGTGAAGTTTTTGTATTCTTAATTGTGTTACATGGATTATCACTATTATAGGGGACAACTTTTTACTTTTAATTTAATTAATTAATTTATTTTTTGAGTTGGAATCTCTCTCTGTTGCCCAGGCTGGAGTGCAGTGGCACACTCATGGCCACCTCAGCGTTGACCTACTGTGCTCTGGTGATTCTGCCTCAGCCTTCCAAGTAGCTGGAACTACAGGTGCACGCTACCACACCTGGCTAATTTTTGATGTATTGTAGAGACAAGGTCTTGCCAAGTTGCCTGTCTGGTCTTGAACCCGCAGGCTCAGGCAATTCACTTGCCTCAGCCTCCCAAAGTGCTGGGATTACAGGCTGAGCCACCGAGCCCGACTGGGGACAACTTTTTTAGAATGAAAGGTCCCTTTTTGATTATTATTTTTTCCAACTCATTAAGTAGAAAGCAGTGGCATACTAATTCCTCTCTGACTTTTTAGACTTTCTTTTGCCCTTTGCTACAAAAATGTGTTGCCTTTCTCTTTAGATACTTTGTGAGATCCGTGCAAATGCAAGTGATATGAAGACAAAACCTAGGAAGACATATTTGTAAACAGAAATGAATAAAATACCTTTAAAGGAAGCTTGACTGTCGCTGAAAGTGGTAGTTGCAGTGGGAATGATTGACTACCAATTACGTTGTAAATAGACCTAGCTACAACATTACTCATAAAAGACAGGAAAGGCAGGGTTTTTTTTTTTTTTTTTTTTCCAATTTAGAACAGTTGAGCAAGAGAGGAAGAACAGGCAACAGTAAAAGAGAATGATATTTCATGTTGGTAAAAATAAAGATTTCCCATTTATTTGATTCTCTCATTTTACACTTCTGTTTATAGATGGAAATGTGGTGAAACACAAATTTAGAGTGAATGACACTGTAAAAAAGGGCTGAAAACCCAGTTAAGATCCTTTATAAAATATTGACTTCTCTCAACCATTCTTGATTGCCTTTTTAGTGAAAAAGGCAAGTTACAGGCAGTTGAAAATTAAACTTAGTGATAAAGGGTCCATGTTATAACCAAGTGGTTCCTTTTGAAATGTATGCTATGGGAGTGACTTTTTTACTCTCAGCTGCTTTGATAGAAATCACAATGCAAAGACTAATATTTTAAAAAATAAAACTAAACAAAAAATTGGAAAATCTCTCTCTTTCTCTCAATTGTCCTCAGAAAAAAGCAAAGACTAATATTTAGAAAAATAAAACAAAACAAAAAATTGGGAAATCATACCTCTCTCTCTCTCTTTCTCTTACTCTCAGTTGTCTTCAGAAAAAAGCAGAGCATTCTGATCAAAACCGCTCCCTGTAGGTAGTCTTCCCTATGCCAGGGCTCCCCAACCAGTGTGTTGTGGTATGTGGGGGGTGACATAAATGTAGTACAGGTGACCTAAGGGTACTTGATTCTTTGATCCCAGCGGATCCTTCCTTCCTTCCTTCCTTCCTCTCTCTCTCTTTCTTTCTCCTTCCTTCTTTTTTTGAGTGGAAGTCTCACTCTGTCACTCAGGCTGGAGTGCATTGACACGTTCACGGCCACCACCGCAGCCTTGACCTGCTGGCCTCAGGTGATCTGCCTCAGCCTTCCAAGTAGCTGGAACTATAGGCATGCGCCACCACGCCTGGCTAATTTTTTGATTTTTATTGTAGAGTTGAGGTCTCACCAAGTTGCCCAGACTGATCTCAAACCCATGGGCTCAGGCAGTCCTCTCACCTCAGCCTCCCAAAGTGCTGGGATTATAGGCATGAGCCACCGTGTCTGGTGCCTTCTTTCTTTACCAAAGGAAATGAACCAAACATAGGATTATTTTCTATGAGTGCCATGACATAAATAGGTTGTGATGTGCTGTCCTAAACTACCTTGAAGCAATTAGTCTTACAAACTCAACCCTAAAGAGAGGTCTTAGAAAAGTAGACTTATTAATATGACAGTTCAGAAACTCCAAATGCACTGAGCTCTCATGTCTCGAATGCATGTGCTGAGCCCTCAGCCTAGAATATCCTACCTTTTTCTTTCCTACCTGGGAGTGCCCTGCTCATTGTTGACCTGGTAATTCTTGGTCACCATGCAGGGCTCGGCTCAATGTCAGCTCCTGTGAAACAACCTCCATTACTCACTTCCTCAGCATTAATGGGTTTTATTGGGTACTTTAGGAACAGAAAACACTGTGGCCCATAAATATGTAACACGACACCAACAACAGGGTTTCTCTTCCTCAAGACTGTGAGCTTCTACAAGGCAGAGGTTTTGAGTTTTATGTTGCTGTTCAGATGAATTACTTTATGTTTCTTACATAAATAAGTATGTCACATTTCAGACTTCAAACGGAGAGAAATGCATTCAAACGATGGCCATGGGGTTCCCACCCACCACATCCCTTTGGACACATCAGACTATAGATTCAGGTCCCACCATCCCTTTTTAGTCCTTAATGTTGTCAATAAAGCCATTTGAGGAAATATATATTTTTTCTCTGATGACAAGCTGTACAGGTAAGTGTTAACTCAGCATGTCTATGTTGCTCAAACTCATTTTAGAACATTTAAAACTCATCTAAACATGTTTAAATACCTGCCTTCTGAACTGACTGGCTCTTAGGCCATAAACTCTAAGCCTTTGGAATGTTCTGCCTGATAAGGGTATTTTGGCATGCCTAAGGCCTTGGGTCATGCTGTGTCAGTGTGACCAGGTAAGTTTATCTTTACTGTGTAATTTATGGCGAACACTGTTTCTGCGCTGGGTGTGGGGCTGGAGTCTGACTAACTGAGGCCAGTCATGTGGATACTGTGTGCCCAGGTAACTGGCCCCTGGACACTAAGGCTTGGTCAGTTTCCTTGGTTGAATGTGTTGTGTTGTGTATGTTTTATCATATGTTATTGTTGGGAGAATTAAGTGTGTCCCTGGGACACCACTGAGAGGGGACAGCGAGAAACTCATGCCTGTTTCTCCTGGTCTTTGTTCCATGTGCCCCTTTTCTTTGCTGATTCTAATCTATGTCCTTTCAGTGCAATGAACTATAACTGTGACTATAACAGCTTCTGAATCCTGCAAATCCTTCTACTGAAAAATTGAGCCTGAGGGTGTTCTTGGGGACCCCCAACACCCACAGCAACTCAGATGCCATAGTTCAGTAGTATGATATGGGAAAACAAATAATTATGGAGACTAGGAAGGGGACGGTTAGAGGGAAAGTCTGGGAAGGTGTATGGGGGGGCAGAGTACAGGGGTTTATGTGAGAAGGTTGGGCCTTCTTACTCTTCTGAGATTATGTGGCAAAAGCCAAAACTGACATGGCTAGGGTAAAAAAAAACCTCTCAGCCAATATCTGAAATTAGTACACTTCAGGCTTTGTTTCCTCTGACTCAAAAGGTATCTCCTTGTTTTCAGAGAAGGGAACAAAGTAAACAAAGGATAAGAATGTATGACTGGCAATTTTGCTGATCTGGAGATCCCAACTCTGCCCAGGGCAACTTTTCCATCAGCCCTGCTAGGACTGGCCCCTCTGGGAACAAGGACCATAGACCTGCGTGGGAGGGGTTGAGGGAGAGGTGACCTTTCTCAGCCTTGTTAACTCTTTAGCCCTCCAAGGCCAAGGGATTCACTTTATTTCTTCCTCCATTTTACAAAAATCTTAAAATTAGCACCTAGACTCTTCTGAGTTGGTTGATAAGGTGGTTTTGGACTTGGTGTGTTGGGGTTCATCGCCTGACTTTGTCACTTTCCAGTTGTGTAACTTCTCCCTGCCCCAGTTTCCCCATTTGTGCTCAAGATAAGATCTGGAAACTGGTAAGTGCTCAATAAATGCTAGTTGCTGCACTAAGCAGCAGAAAATCCATCCTAACTTTATGGTAGGGAAGAGGATTTATGTTGACTAAAACAGCTTCATGGAGCCAAACCAAAGAAAAGGGCCTGGAACTGGATCACCATTTTGGGAGTTGGTTATAGAAATTGCACTTCAATACCATTTCCTTCATATTCAAGGGAGAGGAATTCTTTATGGCAAATAATTTGAGGTGTGTTCTCTGGTGGTCTTCCTTTACCACCCTCTTCCCCATCGACCCTTTTCTGACTCTTATCTGCTCCTGTCATGGGAGCTTCAGGCTTGCAACTGGGAAGGACGAATTTCTGACTTCACCAGACAAAGCAAGCTTAAGGCAATATCATCCCTGATGCCAAAAGGTCAAATCTGACAAAATAGGAACTTAATCATAGACAAACTCTAGGTTTAAAATAGTCTCTTCCTTTGACATATTCAGGATAACCCAAAAATAATAGGGTTTATTTTTACCCAGGTTTTTAAGGCCACAGGCCAATTGGGATCCCTGGAACACAATAGCCTGAGTGTGCTGAGAGTCTGATGTGACCTGGCTACTTTTATATGATACAGCTGGCTTGTCCTTCCACATTACAGGAAACAAGGTATAAAGTGGTATTTCATTTCTCTGGGGTTATGGATTCCATTTCCAAACCCTTAAAAGATTTAGCAAGATTGAAACTTTTTAAAAAATGAGAAAATCCCTAGCAAAATTCTATAATTGTCTAACAAAAATTCAAATGATATTTAGCTAACAATGACACTAAAAATAATACCCAATATTGCATGACACAGGTAGACAGCATACAATGCTGAAGAAGAATTGTTAGTATGTATAAAAAATGTTGTAATGATCATATTTTTTCCCTTAAGAATTCTGAGAATCTAACTCAGGGGTCAGCCCATTCCAACCTGTGGACTGCTTTTGTATGGCCAGCCAGCAAGATAAGGATTGTCTTTACATTTTCAAAGTGGCCGGGCTTGGTGGCTCTTGCCTGTAATCCCAGCATTTTGGGAGGTTGAGGTGGGAGGATTGCTTGAGCCCAGGAGTTTGAAACCAGCCTGGGTAACATAGTGAGACCTCATCTCTACAAAAGAAAAAAATTAGCCAGATGTGGTAGTGTGTGCCTGTGGTCCCAACTACTTGGGAGGATGAAGCAGAAGGATCACCTGGAGGCTGATGCTGTGGTGGGCAATGATCATGCCACTGAACTCTAGCTTGAGCTACAGAGCGAGACCCTGATTCAAAGAAAAAAAAAGTATGGTCTTTACATTTTCAAAGGGTTATTAAAAGAGGAAGGAGAAAAGGAAGAGGAGGAGGAGCACTGGAGAAGGAGCACTGGAGGAGGAGGAAGGGAGAGAGAGGGAAGGAGATGAACTATATGGTCCACAAAGTCTAAAATTTCTACTCTTTGGCCCTTTCCACAACGAATTTGCCCACTCCTGAACTTACCTAAGACAATAATTCAAACTATGGAGCATCTGCATGAACAAAGATGAGCTCTACACTAGCTTTATAATAATTTAAAATATTGGGAGCAATCTAAATGCTCAGGATAGAAGAATGGTTACATATTATTAATTCCTGTAAGAGGACATTTTTCCACCAATCAAATGACGGTTGGTGAAGACCATGGAGAAATGCTCCCGGGGTCTATAATTCTATTTTTGCATATCCTAGGAAGCCTTTGAGAACTGCTACAACTCGCAGACATTTTCTGACTCCTGAGTATTCAATACAGATGTTGTTAAACCACACATTCTAAAAATGTTTTTGTTTTTTATTATTATAAAGATGTGGGGTACATTTCAGGGTTAGGTATACAAACGTTGATTATGCTGGTACCCTTGTTGATGAGGTTTGCTCTGCCTCCTCTAGCAGTTTCCCTCAACTGCCAATCCCACTCTCTCTCCCCTGACAGTTTCCCACTACTGCCAATCCCTTTTTTATAGTATTATAATTGTTCAAGTTCTGCTTAGGAATGAGAACATATGGTACTCTGTTCTTTGTTTCTGTGATAGATCGTGGAGTATGAACGACTCTAAATCCATACAAGTTGCTGTGAAGTCCATATGTTTGTCCTTCTTTATGGCTGTGTAATATTCCATTGTATGTATGTACCACATTTTTAAATCCAGTTCAGCTACAATGGGCAGCACGGTTGCTTCCATGTTTTTGCTATCATGAATAGAGCTGCAACAAACATACGCGTGCAGATATCTTTTTTGTAGAATGATTTGAGTTCCTTTGGGCATAGTTCCAATAGGTGAATTGCTGGGCCATATGGAAGGTCAATTTCTAGTTCCATCAGAAATCACCACACTGTCTTCCAAAGAAGTTGCACTAGTCTGCATTCTCACCAGCAGCGTAGAAGCGTTCCTTTTTCTTCACATCCTTGCCAGCATCTGTTGTTGTTTGTTTTTATTAATGATGGCCATTCTTACTGGGGCTAGGTGGTATCTCAATTTGGTTTTGATTTGCATTTCTTTGATGATGAATGAGGCTGAGCACTTTTTCATGTGTCTGTTGGCTGCCCGTATACCTTCTTTTGAGAAGAGTCTATTCATATCTTTTGCCCACTTTTCAATGGGGCTTTTTTTTTTTTTTTCCTTTTGGTGTGTTTGTGTTCCTTGTAGATCCTAGATGTTAGGCCTTTGTCAGATATACAGTTGGCAAATATTTTTTCCCATTCTGTGGGCTGTCTCCCAGCTCTCTTGGTGGTTTCTTTTGCTTTGCAGAAGCTCATTAGTTTTATGAGATCCCACTTGTCTATCTTATTTCTTAAGGTATGGGCATTTAGGGTTCTGATCAGGAATTGGTTGCCAGTTCCAATTTCCATAAGGGTGTCTCCAGCGTTTTCTAAGATTCTTACAGTTTGAGGTTTTATGTTTAGGTCTTTGATCCATTTAGAGTTAATTTCTGTGTATAGTGATAGGTAGGGGTCCTGTTTCAATCTTCTGCATGTGATCAGCCAGTTTTCCCAGCACCATTTACTGAATAGGTTTCCTCTCCCCAGTGGCTGTTGTTGGAGGCTTTGTCAAAGATGAGTTGGTTGAGAAATTGAGGCTTTGCTTCTGGAATCTCTATCCTGTTCCATTGGTCTATATGCCTGTTCTTGTACCAATACCAGGCTGTTTTGATTACTGTAGTCTTATAGTAAAGTTTTTATACCTCCTGCTTTGTTTATTTTGCTAAGGATTGTTTTCGCTATTTGTGGTTGTTTATTTTTCCATATGATTTTCTGTATTGTCATTTCCAGGTCTGAGAAGAATGATTAAACCACACATTTTAAACTTGATTAAAGCCATACATTCTGCCTTAAACAGGATGACCTTGACTTAAATGAATGGACCCACATAGCCCTTCATGCCTGTGCTCTGGCTTTTAGGATACCTATAGTGGCAGAAGACACCCAGGGTCACACAGTCTACTCGGGGGCATGTTCTAGCCCAGGTCATTCTTTTCTCCTCTCTTAAGGAAGCATCCTAGAGCCTGAAGTAGTCCTTCTTCCACATTCTACAGAGCATGGTGTGGGTGAGTGGGGTTCTTAAGTTCTTTAATTTATGTGTCTGTCTGTCTGAAGCCAGATGCCATAAGACATATTCTGTAGATGTCACCGGATACAGCGTTTGTGCAGGAGGTTCCTGAAATGTCCTTTTTCCATCCTCTGCTGAGGATACCTTCTCATCCTTAGTAACCAAACATCACCCTCTCTGACCTTCCCAGAGGATGGTGCCTCTCCTTTTTGTTCTGCTAACTTAGTTCTTAAACAGTTGTTGTCAGTTTGTGTATTGAATGCCCCACTAAGCTTTGAGGCACCCCAGAACGCATGGTTTGGAATCTGTGTACTCACAACTCACAGTCCAGCATGTAGTAGGGGAAGATTGTTATTGTTTGAAAGAACACATGAATAATTTCATGGTAGTTTCCCAATTAATATTTGTTATTTTGTTGAGTTGATTTGACTGTACAATTTATTGATTTTTTCCTTAAAAACAGACAAATAAAAACTCCACAAAGCATATTTCTGTTGCTATATCTATTATCCTAATTTTTTTTCATCAATTTAAAAAATGTGTGCCTTTATGGAGAAGGCTAGCTCGGTTTATATTTGGTTTCGTCTTTTTCTCCTCTTTCTCTTTCTTAATTTGATAGACAAGCAAAAACTCTAGAAATTATGTAAAAGCATTATACTTCTGACCATTACATCATTGTGTTCACTTCTTTCCCCTATATTAAGGATATTTACAGTCTCATGACAAAGTGGAGTTTTGAAACAGTTCCCAGAAGTTCATTTCATTATTCTAGTGAGTGAGATTGTATTAGAAATAGGAGTTAATTAGAGACAGGGCTAGATGATGGTTGACTTTGTTCACATGTTCAGGCTTAAAACCCAGGGAAGATGAAAAGTTTGCTCATTCTCTCATTCCTTCATCCATTAGTCTGCTCATACATCCTTTTTTTAGTAATACCTCACCTGAACACAAAAAGGATTGGGTGAATTTTGCTAATGGACAAGGGTGAATGAGCTTGTGATAGAGTAACTAACGGGATGGAAGGAACCCACAGGGGCTCAATTTCAGGTCAAAGCTGGTCCTAAAGAAACACCTATAAGAGTAATGTTTCCTCACTTGCCTGCTGGCTGGTGCTACAGCAAAATCAGTGGTCAACAGCTTGATATGTGGATGTTTCCTAAAGTCAAGATTGGTGAATATGGTAGATGATTGACTTGGGTGAAAATCTTCTAGGTACAAATAAGGCATGTTGATTTAATAAGACCAGTTGTGTATGTGTGTGTGTATGTGTGTCTGTGTGTGTGATTTATAAACTGAATTTGAAGGCAACTTCAAAATATTCTTTTCAGAAAAATAAATGGAAAAAAAATATTTCAAACACCAGGAAATGCTTGCCATGTAAATAAACTCAAGTCTAGATAGTAGTATTACACAAGGTTCTTAGTTGCAAGCAATGGCTCTAGTATAAAAGGAAAGAAAGACAGACAGAAAGAAAAGAAAAAAGAGAAAGAATAAGGGGGAACTATTGGAAGGATAACAGAAAGCACATCACATCAATGGGGAGTCAGGAAAACTAGACTGGGACCAGGCGCAGTGGCTTACACCTGTAATCCCAGCACTTTGGAAGGCTGAGGTGAGAGGGTTGTTTGAGCCCACGAGTTTGAGACCAGCCTGGGCAACACAGTGAGACCTTGTCTCTATAAGAAATTAAAAAGAAAATTAGCCGGGAATGGTAGTACTCCTATAGTCTCAGCTACTCAAGCACCTGAAGTGGAAGCATCACTTGAGATCAGAAAGTTGAGGTTGTGGTGAGCCGTGATCATTATGCCACTGCACACCAGCCTGGGTGACAGAGTGAGACTCTGACTCAAAAGGAAAAAAGAAAGAAAAAGAGAAAAAGAAAAAGAAAACCCAAATGAGGGGATAAACAAACAAAACAAAACAGGGCTCAAGACAGCTCCAATTCCAGAGAATATAACTGCAGGGCTATGGCCAAAATCACTTTACAAAAGCCGTTTGGATAGGAAGCTACTGCCCACACAGAGGCACGCTATTTCCTGTAGCTCCTGCTACCCCCAAACTGTGGCTTCCACTTTTGCACCAAGCAACAAAAGGTTTAATCTGAGGTTTTCCTGGGTGTCTTGTGTCCCAAAGTCAGTGAGCTTATATCTGGTGTGTTCTCATGCCCAGCCTTTGCTATAGCAGGGAGAGGGTAGACAAAGACACCCATCAGTGTCTATGGAGAAAGGCAGGTGTTCAGGACCACCTCACTGCCAAGATTCTGCCCTATACCCCAAATGGCAGAGTAAGAGTCGCTCACAAGGAAATAAGAGTGCTTTGGGGACAGGGGATGGATGCTGGAAATGCAAACACAGAACAAAAATAATCTAAAAGCCCAAGACTGCCTCAAAGAATGGAAGGAAAAAAATCCCAAACCTTTAACTACAAATGTTTCAGAAAAAAAGTACAGTGAGTGTCCTTTTGTCTGTATACGAAATTTAGAAAAATAAGCACAAGGACTATAAACTGGTATAGTCTCTAGTTATAGAATAATCTGTCATTGAAAGACCTTTCTATATGATCATCTTATAATCCTATGCCTTTGTTTTATTATTTTTATGTTTTTTTTTACCGTGGTCAAGTAGGTTTTACCGATGCCTTTATTTTAAAGAAGAAAGAAGCCCAATGAATGACTTTCTCATTGTGTAGTGAATTGTAGAGTTGGAAGTGGAACGCACATCTTCAGATTTCTAGTTCACTATTGAGATTAGATTAGGATTTCTTATGTAGTGTCATATGTAAGGTTGTGGACTTCAACCTGGGTTTGAATCTTAGCTCTGTCATTTATTTTCTGTGGGACCTTGAGTTTTGCTCAACTTCTTAGTTTTTTCACCGTAAAACTAGTAAAAAAATTATCCTTTTTTCTTTTACACTTGTTGTGAGAATTAAATGAAATAAGCATGTTAGAGCTTGGTTCAATGCCTGACAGTCAGAAAATGCTCAATAAATGTCTACTAGACCCAGTTATGAGGACCTGACTGAGTGGAATTGAGTTGATGGGGTGACAGCAGACATCCTTCTGACATACACACATACTGTACTCAGAGAAAAAATTGATTCAGAAGAGTGGTGAGTTGGTCGATGACAAACCCGTTGAGAAACTTTGCCAAAGAAACAGCTGAGTAAAAGGTCAAATTCTTGGCTCATGATGTTTTTAAAAATGGGCTTCCATGTGGTTTCAGACGGGCCAAAAATGTGCTCAAAATGGAGGGATGGAAGTTCAAACAGCAGGAGCAGGGAAAGAGAGAAATGTGGCTGCATTTTCCAGGAACTTCAAAGTCCTGGGTGTCCTTGGGGACACTGATGATCCTGCACAGGGCTCCTCTGTGAACTTGTGACCTAGATCACAAGGAATTGTGGTGGGTTGGAGCTTCTGGCACAGCAGGCTAACCCTATGCAACACTGAGAAGCAAGCCATTCATCTTTGAGGTTCCTCAGTGGTCCCCTCAGAGCACTTCTGCTTATTCCCCACCCCACAGCTTCTCCAAAGAGGCTCCAGAAGAGATACCCCCTGCCTTGCCGCGAAGCAGCCCATTTCTGTCTAATTGGCAAATTCATGCCAACACCCCAAACATCTATTCACAGCTTGACTCTATAGGCCCTGGCCCTAGCCCAGGCAGAACATGCCAAGGATAGGAGGAGGGCCAGAGGGCTACAATCCCACAACCACAAGATTTGTCGTGAACCAAGATTAAACTTCTCTCTGACAGCTTGTATTCAACCATCCTCCCTATTCTCTCTCTTCTCTTTTGTTGCTCATTTCTATTTGGTTTTACATCTCTGACCTCTGGTCTCTTATCTCTGACCTCTGGCCCCAGAATTCCTGCTTGCTTTCTTTTCTCAGTTCCATGTTGCTCAAACACTTTCCCTGGAATCTGGCCCTCCTCCTATCCTTGCAGTTGGCCTCAACTTCTACTCTTCTTTGCCTCTCCACCCTTGGTAGGTCTGAAGGTTGGTACTGGATCTTCAGAGAGGGCAAGTAGGCTAATGGCTATTTCTGCTAAATATTTACTAGGGATTCTTGGAATACAATGCTTTATTTCACTGTTTTCCAAGATGTGAAACAGCCAAGACATCTCAGGAGTTATTTAAGAAAATAAGGGACCAGGTGTGGTGACTCACGCCTATAATCCCAGCATTTTTGGAGGCCAAGGTGAGAGGATTGCCTGAGCCCAGGGATTTGAGACCAGCCTAGGCAACTTGACAAGACCTCATTTCTACAATAAATCAAAAAGTTAGCTGGGTATGGTGGTGCGTGCCTGTAGTTCCAGCTACTTGGAAGACTGAGGTGGAAGGATCGCTTGAGTCTAGCAGGTCGAGGGTGTAGTGGCTATGAGCCCCCACTGCACTCCAACCTGGGCGACAGAGTGAGACTCCAACTTGAAAGAAAGAAAGAGAGAAAGAAAGAAAGAAGGAAAGAAAGAAAGAAAAAAAAAGAAAATTAGGATTCCCTGCTGAAAAATACTTGATAAATATTTGGAAATTTTTCATACTCTTTTCTCCCTCATGGAGAATCACAGCAGACCTTTAGCTTATTGTTGGTTCTGGAAATTCCTATTGTAAAGATAACTTTTAACTCATAATTGTATTTGAGTACCAGAAACATTTTTCTGGAAGGTGTTTCTTAACAATCCACAGAACTAATACTTTCTGGAGAATGCAGCCTTTACCATCCCATAATGGGAGTATACAATGTGAGAGAGTGTAGACACCATGGTAGGGGCTTGTTTACAGAGTTTTCCCACTTAGTCCTTATAATAGCATTACAAAGTAGATTTTATTATCTTTGTTTTAAAGAGGAAGTTGGGACTCAGAGGACTGAAATAGCTTTGCGGAGTCCACAGGCCAGTT
Source organism: Tarsius wallacei (assembly GCA_963574415.1). NCBI lineage: Eukaryota > Metazoa > Chordata > Mammalia > Primates > Tarsiidae > Tarsius > Tarsius wallacei. Next base: position 12,523 of record CAUYQG010177077.1, read on the forward strand.
ACCAGGAAAGACTGGGTTCGAGTTCAAGACTGCCAACCCTTGAACCTGCTCATGTCTTTTTTTGGTCTGACTTGTAGCTGGAGCAGGTGGTGGTGAGGAATAGGCCATCTTATGTTGAATCTTCTGGTGACGGCTGTCAAAATGGCAGGACATGGCAATATCATGTCTCTGGGCTACTCTCTGGGGAAACCAAGGACACTTGATCTTCACTGCGGGGGAGATGCCTGATGAGTCTAGCCTGCAAAATCTACTAGGGCAGATTACTCCATTCCCTTACTGACCCATCTGCAGTCTTCCTTTAAGGTATGCCAGATGCATCTTCAAAATATTTTTTTGTTTTATTCAGAGTTGGAGTTGGTCTCACTCTGTCACTCAAGCTGGAGTGCAGTGGCACACTCATGGCCACCTCAGCCTTGACCTTCTGAGCTCAGGTGATCCTTCCTCCTCAGCCTTCCAAGTAGCAGAACTACAGGTACATGCCACTATGCCTGGCTAATTTTTGATTTATTGTAGACATAAGGTCTTGCCAAGTTGCCCTGGCTGGTCTTGAACTTGTGGGCTCAGGTAATTCTCTCACCTTGGTCTCCCAAAGTTCTGGGATTATAGGCTCATGGCCACAGCAGCCTCAGCCTGCTGGACTCAGGTGATCCTTCCACCTCAGCCTTTCAAGCAGCTGGAACTACAGGTGTGCGTTACCACGTCAAGCTTATTTTTTGATTTATTGTAGAGACGAGGTCTCACCAAGTTGCGAGACTGGTCTTGAACCCATGAGCTCAGGCAATCCTCTCACCTTGGCCTCCCAAAGTGCTGAGATTACAGGATTGAGCCACCATGCCCAGCCTTCAAAATATTTTTTAATTGACTATTTTCATCACCACTGCTTTCACTATTCTAGTCTAAGCCACAAAAATTTATTGCCAAGATATTGCCTGTATGATAATAAAGGCCCCTTAGCTGGTCATTTCCACTCTTGACTCTAGCAAAGTCACAAAAGTGATCTTTAAAAAAAAAAAATCACATAATGCCATTTCCTTTCTCCAAAGCCTCTAAAAGCTTCCCATCACACCCTAACTCAGATTTCAATTATTTACTATTCCCTACATGAGTCTAGCTCCTGCCACTATCTCTGTTCTCAAGCTGTTCTCCCCTGTCTCTGTTTTGCTCTGGCCATGCTGCTTTCTACCACTGACTTGTGAGTGAGCCCAGTCAAAATCAGCAGAGCCACCCAGTCAAGCCCTCTTGACGTGTGGGCAGTACAAGCTCAGTGTTGTACATCACAAAGAGTTTCTAATGGTTTGTTGTTGTACCATTTGGCAATAAAGAGTTTATTTGACTGGCTTCCTTACCTGTCTCAGGTTTATGTTTGAATGCTTCCCACTCACAGTGGCTATTCCTGACTGCATTTTCCTTTCCTTCCCTCCTCCCTTCCTTCCCTCTCTCCCTTCCTTCCCTTCCCTTCCTCTATTTCTCTTTCTCCTTCTCTTTCTTTTCTATTTTTTTTTTTAAATTAGGGTCTCACTCTGTTACTTGGGCTGGATTGCAATATTACCATCATTGATCACTGCAGCCTTGCTCATCTGTGCTCGAGACCCTTCCATACCAGACTCCTGTGTAACCAGGACTACAAGTGTGAAGCACTATGCCCAGCTACTTTTTTGTTTGTTTGTTTTTTGTAGAGTGGGCATCTACCTATGTTGTCTAAGTTGGTCTCAAACTCCTAGGCTCAAGTGACCCTTCCACTTCCTCAAGTGGCCTCCCAAAATGCTGAGATTACAGGCGTGAGCCACTGCACCCGGCCTCATTTTCCCTTTTTAATTTCTATTCTGTCTTTACTTTCTTTGCTTTGCTCAAGTTTCTTTTAGCAGCTATCACTACCTAAAGCTATAGTATATATCTATTGTCTACTTGTTTGTCAGACTCTCAATAAACTACCTGACAACAAAGATTTCATCTTATTTATGACTCTCTTTAGAGTTTATAGCAGTGCTTATGCAGACTAGGTTCTCAGTAAATATTTGTTGAATAAAACACTGATATTAAATTGTTTTTATCTTAGCCTATATGCCTTCTCTGATCCCTGTTGACCATTACTTAATGGTTATATAATCAGCCTTGGTACTTCCCTACTATCTAGTGCTTTCCTAGCTCAGCACTCTAATATTGAATGCCAATTTATCTGTATTCTCCTCTAGACTATGATTTCCTTGAAAGCCGGGGCTCTATATTGATCATCATTTTATCCCCAGAGCTTAGCATAAAGGTCTGGTGCATGGCAATGGTCACTAAATTTTTTCTGAACATAAAAGTATATATTCAAGATGTAGTCAGCCCATTCTACATCAAATGACTATTGCTATGGTAGGGGGAGGGGACAAAAAAAACCCCTGGAATCTATTTATTTAAAAATTGTGGGCTGCCTGAGCTAACCAGTTTAAGACAAGCCCTGGCAACTTGGTGAGACCTCATGTCTACAATAAATGAAAAAATTAGCCAGGTGTGGTGGCACATACCTGTAGTTTCAAGTACTTGGAAGGCTGAGGTGGAAGGATTGTCTGAACCCAGCAGGGCGAGGCTGCGGTGGCCGTGAGCATGCCAGTGCACTCCAGCCTGGGCGACAGAATGAGACTCTGACTCAAAAAAAAAAAAAAAAAAAAAAAAAAAAAAAAAATTGTGGGCCGGGATTGGTGGCTCAGTCTGCGATCCTAACACTTTGGGAGGCTGAGGCCAGTGGATTGCCTGAGCCCAAAGTCTCAAGACCAACCCAGGGAAGTTGATGAGACTTCCTCTCTACAATAAAAATAAGAAATTAGCTGGGTGTGGTAGCATACGCCTGTAGTTCTGGCTACTTGGAAGGCTGAGGCGGAAGGATCACCAGAGCCCATCACGTCGACACTGGGGTGGCCATGAGCATGCCACTGCACTCCAACCTGGGTGACAGAGTGAGACTCTAACTCAAAAACAAAACAAAACAAAACAAAACACACATTAAAATATTGTATATTTATTCTTACATTTTTAAACTTCAATCACCTTCAAAGTCATCTCCATTTGATGCAATACACCTATTGAGATGCTTTTTCCACTGTTGAAACAATTTTTGAACTTGCCCATTTTGAAGCCTTTTAAGTGCTTCTGCCGTTTTTTGTTTCACCAAAGTGTTTCCCTTTGAGAACTTTTTTTTATCCAGGGAAGTAAAAAAAAAAGTCTCTCTGTGTGAGAACAAGTAAATAGGGAGGGTAGGGTGTATGTGAGTGGGGGAGGTCATGTCATTTTGGGTCAAAACCTGCTGAACATTCAGTGCGGTGTGGGCAGTTTTGCTTATAAATCACCCATCATGAAATGGGCAAATGTGCTGAAAGAATCTCAAAAACAAAAAATTAACTAAAACTGAATGCAGCTTCTTACAACAAGACTAGCTGATACACTGACGAGGCTAATGGGTTCCTAGAACACTTACCTACAGGGGAGAAGCCTGCACTACAAGAAACCCACCCTCCAAAAGATAATTCCTGGTGTTTTGGGGATTTTCCCCCATATGTGCCAAGGGAGAAAGCAAATAGAGAGAAAAGTACCCAAAAAGGAGAATAAGATGTCCTTATGGTCATTGGTTTTATTTGCACAGGATCTATTTTATAAAAATTAAAAATTTTACTTTTAGTTGGTCAACCTATCTACCCACAGATGATTTAAAATTGTCCCTGGAGAGTGAATGACACAGAAAAATAAGAATGACTAGTGCTGATGTGAATTATATCCCTCAAAGATACTCAGCAGCATGCATGTCAGTTACAGCCGGCTCCCCAGTTATTGTATTTATGGTGTGAACTTGAATTCAGAAAGCTAAATATAGTGCCAAGAGCTGCAGGCAATTTGTAGGCGATAAGGCCAAAAGTTTATCTCATGTTTTCTATCAAGATCTTATTTCAGCCTGTCCCTCTTGTATTGGCTTTTTTGATCTGGTTTTATCTGGATGGACCAGGAGCAAGAAACATATTATTAAAGATTTCCTTACTTAAGATTAAAAAAAGTTTCCATCTGTGATCTCCAGTGCTGAGCATATCCAAAGTAGTTCCCACCCCAATCTTTCTCTTTATTTCCTTTCTTCTTGTTTTTCTTTCCTTTTGTTTTCTTTTCTTTTTTTTTTTTTTTTTTGAGTCCAAGTCCCACTCTGTCGCCCAGGCTGGAGTGCAGTGGCACACTTACAGCTACCACTACCCACAAGACTAGCTGATACACTGACGATGCTAATGGGTTCCTAGAACACTTACCTACAGGGGAGAAACGTTTTTTTAATCTTAAGTAAGGAAATCTTTAATAATATGTTTCTTGCTCCTGGTGGGCTCAGGCAATCCTTCTTCCACAGCCTTCCTAGTAGTTGGAACTATAGTTGCATGCCACCACGCCTGGTTAATTTTTTTCATTTATTGTGGAGATGAGCTCTCACCAAGTTACCTAGGTTGGTCTCAAAACCCTCAATCCTCTTACCTCTGCCTCCCAAAGTGCTGGGATTACAGGCATGAGCCACCACACCCAGCTCTTTTTCTTTCATTTTTTTTCTTTTTTAAAAATATCTAAGAAAAGGATTGCTGAGTAGAATAGAAATTTTGTTTGAGAGGATTTTAAAGTAGGATTTATTCAAATTATAAAACAAGTGAAAGTTCATTAGAGAGAGTTTGGAAATTGCAAAAGATGTAAAGAAAAAAAGAACTCATTCATTCTTCCATTCTAATATCAGAATTCTAATTCTTGGTATCAATTGGTGTATCAGTTAAGATACTGCCATAAAAACAGATATCAGTTATTTTATCAGGGATAATTTCATATAAAGAATTGGCTAACCAGGATAGAGGATTGAAACAACTAAAAGGGAATCCTGATATATCACAGAGGTAGTGACTGTACAAAGCAGTTACCACTCTTAGGAAACAAGGAAAAGATATTGGGATACTGGAATCTAGAAGCTTGGAGCAGGAATCTTCCAGAGGTGATCTGGGCCTCTGAAGAGTTTCAGGACTTGGAGGAGGGTCCTGGGAGTTGACATTCAGATCTTTGAGGAAATTAAGAGAAAGCACAGTAGGGAGTATGTTGGACAAATGGTGGGGACAGAAAATGAAGATTCATTCAAGGTTGTAGGAACATCAGTTTGCATAGCCTATGTTGGGAAGTTTATTTGACTTGATTTATTTCAGGAATGAGATAAGGAAGTAAATATGTAAGAGGAGATGACATTTAAGAAAATTTGGGGTCTATTTCAGGCAGATAACTCTCACCTTTCTATTCTACTTAAAAAACAAAACAAAAAAACTGTTGACAGTGATGAAAAGCCTACATAAAACAAATAGCACATCAATGGAAATATAATTGCTGATTCCTGGAGTTGAGAGGCAGCAACATTTGGGCCCAAGATAGAGTGGGAAGTAAAGAGAAACATCTTTGAGTCTCTTTGTGTTCCGCCCCCCATCATTGGTATTATTGTTATACCATCAAACATAGAGTTCCATAAAGTTAAAATCAAAGTGCCATGATGTCTCCAACACTTCACCCATACTTCATTCGGGGATTCTCTGTCCCAAAGTTATAATCTTTTTTTTGAGTTGAAGTCTCACTCCATCACCCAGACTGGAGTGCAGTGGCACGCTCATGGTCACTGCATCCTCGACTTACTGGGCTCAGGTGATCCTTCCGCCTCAGCCTTCCAAGTAGCTGGAACTACTTATGCCAACATGCTAATTTTTTTTATTTATTGCAGAGATGAGGTCTCACCAAGTTGCCCAGGCTCCAACCCGTGGGCTCAGGCAATCCTCTCATCTTGGTCTCCCAAAGTGCTGGGATTATAGGTGTGAGCCACAGCGCCCAGCCCAAATTATAATCTTCTTTATTATAATAACCATGAATGACTTACCTATTTCCAATCTGTAATAATTATTTATGCCCCCCTCCATTTTTTTCTCCAATAGATGACAAGAGTTTGGATTTATTTAGCATGAACTGGAATTGCATCACTTTCTTGAAGTCTGCTTAAATTTGTGAGATTCCAGACTGAATATTAGAAAGAGTTAGAGGGTTATCAGGCAGATGTTTGACCGAAATGTTCTCTAGGACTAAAACAGACAGAATCTCAATAAGTGATAATAATAACAACCAGAACAGGAATGCCCCCCTAAGGACAATGAGGAAAGGTAGGAAGTGTTAAAATAAGATGAAGATAAGGAATTCAGAAGATATAGGTATACATAAACTTTGGTAAAGGGAGTCAGAGAATAAGAATTTATCATGCTGACTCTAGGCACTTCCCACAGGATTGGGATTCCAGTTCCAAGTGGTCAAAGTTTTACCCTTCTAGAGTAGAAAAGGGCCATTCATTAGCTTTCCATAGCATACTGAAAAAAATCCCCATTTAATTCTTTCGCAGTATTCATCAGGCATCTTCTCATTCTAATTTGCTTTCCTTAGCAGACTTCCACACTAGAAAGGGAGTGCCCTCTGTTACTGTGATAGTTCATAGGCCAGATCCTTCTCTCATTCTAATTTGGTAAACTGTAATTGGTTTCTTGTTACTGAGCAGTGCTGTGTGAATTTGGGTGATAATGTTACACTGAGGCCTGAGTTGGGGCAGGACTAGCATCAAGCTAATTAGGGCTAGATTCCCACATCAATAGCATGTACGTGGCTATGTCAAGAGGTTCCCAAAGTCCTTCTGACCCCAAATTATCTTTTCTGCCCATCTGCTATAATGTGGGAAATGTTACCATTAGACTTTTGCCATTAGACTGTAGTTCTAGGAGCTACTATACTATAAGTTCAATTCAACCCAACAGACTCCTATTAGGTGAACTTTTAGTGCAGGGCATGGTGATGGGTATTCGGAGTAAAAGAACAAAAGCAAACATTAAGATGATGATAAAGTAAGTTTATCACCCTCATAAATTACAAAAGAAATCATAAGATGCAATAAAAAGTTAATATATCAGTAAATGACCAAAGGAGTAATAAAAAGACTCTTACGTAATAAAAATTCAAAGAACTAAGTGATTAGTGAATGTGGGAGTAGCCAGACATGACTTGTGTTGGGACCTCTGAGGTAGATCAAGTAATCCATTAGTGGTGGTCAGAAAAAATTTAGGTTTCACCTGTAAATTAAATGTCCAGTTTCCTAAAAGAGAAAGATTTAGAATGGATGTGATGGCACTGCCCAGGGAAGTAAATTAGGGGATAACCTAGGTTGTAGACCCCAGGACAAATACCTGGGGGTTGAATTGTGAGGTAGCAAAAAAGTTTCCAAGGACAAATTTGTTTGACTATTTGCACAGGGATGTCAGAACTTTGTTGGGTTGTACCCTGTGGATGTCTTGGCATGCTTGAAACTTGTCTGAATAGCTAGTTATCAGAATGAATAGTGGACTAGCCCTATGCATAATCTTGTAAAGTCCTTGGAAATTCTGATGTGAAAGGAAAACTGGAAATGGTTACTGTTGAGATGTTGTAAGCAAATTGTTATGAACTATGTTTGTGTCCTCTTGTTCATCCCAAATTCATACATTGAAACCCTAACGCCCACTGTGATTGTTTGGAGGTGAGAGATCAGAGGGTGGAGATTCCATGATGGGATTGATGTCCATATAACAAAAAAAAGAGTTTAGAGTTTCCTCTATTTCTGCCTCCCTCTCTGTCTCCCTCTCGCCTTCCCCTCTTCTTCCTTCTTCTCCTCCTCCTCCTCCCTCCCCTCCCCTCTCTCTTTCTCTTGCTCTCCCCCAAGTGAGGATATGGCAAGAAGACAGCCATCTGCCAACCAGGAAGAGGGCTTTAGCCAGACACTGAACTGCTAGCACCTTGATATTGGACTTCCCAGCCTCCAGAATGGTAAAAAACAAATGTTTGTTTTTTAAGCTACCCAGTCAAGAGTATTTGTTACAGCAGCTTGACATAAATTAATGCAAAACACCCTATGAAAAGGACTGAATGCTTGAAATATATTCTCCCCCCCCAAAAAAGAACTCATAACAAAGACTTGCTATTACTTGACAGGAAGAATTACTCCTGTTTCTAGTTTTCCAGTTAACTTGACAGTGAAATTAGATTTTCACAGTTTAAACTTTCTGTGGGTTGAAATCATCACTGCCAGGCAGGGGGAGAGGAAGCAGAACCCACACAGGACTCAGGAGGGCATTTGGGTCATCCTACCCAGGCCATTGCCATTCTCTTCCTCCTCCTCTGAAAGGAAGTGAGGCTTTGACGTCAGGTGTGGGTGAGTCATCTTTCCTCCCAGGGCCTCCGACTGGGATTTGCAGGCTGTCTTTGCTGCAGCTATTCTGTTAGTCATTAACAAAAAAGCAAACTGAAAAAGCTGAAAGGAAATGCTTGGATGGACAAGTGATTAAATTTCTATTTTCATGGCAGAGAACTCGCTGGCTTGCTCACAAAAGCAGCCTCATCCAGTACCAGGCACCCTAAGGGCACCCAGGGAATACTTGTGGATTGACTGACAAAAGGATCTGCTGGGTCCTTGTAAATCTTGGTGTCAAAACTGAATTTTTAGATATGATTATGTGGCTGGTAGATACAGCTTTATATCTATTTACTTCTCCGAGCTATGGAATGTCAACTTGGTTTGATTGGATTTACATAAAAAGGTTAGTAACATTGCTGGCCCCACTATCACAAACATTCTGAAAGAAAAAGGTATAAGGCCCTTTGTGAAGCTTAATCTGCAGGGGCACATGTGGGATGCAATGGAAGGAAAGTTGAACTGTAACTTAAGAATTGTTCTGTATTTTGCTCCAGGAAGCCCTTGGCCATCATTCAATCTCTTTTGAGAAACTGTTAGGGAAAAGAATAAAAACAATCATTTTACTTGCCAGAAATGTATGGAATAATCAAGAGTAAAGGACAGGAAAAGTCCTAGATTCTTCCAGCCTGAGACAGTATGTTCCATTATTGCTTTGCTGACTAACTGATGGGGAATCTGAGATGCAGAGAGGCATGGTGAATTAGCCAGCGAAGTCTAGGAAGTAAGGCCTAAGCCCTGTATTTTTTCTCCCCCCTCTTAGGCCATCTCCATGGCTTTACATAACTTGGTAAGTCCAATGACTCAGATTTCTATCTCTTGCCCTAAGCTCTAAGCTAATATATATAACTTTGTGCTTTACTCTTTTTTGTGAATGTCGGATAGGTATTTCAAACCTCACCTCCAAACTGAAACTCATGACTTTCCCCTCAAACTTGCTCCTTCCTTGTCTCCCCTAGGAGTGACTTACCATTTGGAGTTATCTAAACCAAAATGTCTAAGAGTTGTCCTTAATATCTCTGTTCTTCTCATTTCCTCTACATCCAGGTCATTAGTAAGGCAGACCCTATCACTGTTCCCTTCTCTCCACATCTATTGCCTATACCCTAGGATAAACTGTGGTTGTTTCTCACTGAGTCAACAGAGGTAACTCTGGTCTCTCTTATTTCACTCTTAACCCCTATGATATGTGAATTCTCCAAATAGAAGTTCATGTGAGGTTCTAAATATATCACATACACACACACACACACACACACACACACCTCACATGAGCTTCTATATATATGGTATATATATATATGGTATATTATCTTTGTAAAATTAATCACATGTGGAACTATTCTGTCACCCAGACTGGAGCGCAGTGATACGATCACAACTCACTGCAGCCTTGACCTGCTAGGCTCGAGTGATCCTTCAGTCTCAACTTCCTGAGAAGCCAGGACTACATGTGCACGCCACCATGCCTGGCTAACTTTTTGATTTATTGTAGAGACAGGGTCTCACTATGTTGCTTACGCTAGTCTCAAACTCCTGGGCTCAAGCAATCCTCTTGCCTTGGCCTTCCAAAGTGCAAGGATTACAGGCTTGAACCACCACACCCGGCCAAAATTCTAAAAATATTAATCAGATCTTTTAATTCTGTTACTTGCTTAAAAATGTCCCCTGGCTTTCTACTGTCCTTGAGATGGCAGTCATGATTCCTGCCTTGGTAGCAGAGTTTTACAAGACCAGGCCCACCGCATCCCTCTTTCCCCTCCTTGTTCAGGCTTCTTTTAATTCCTTTAACGCACCAATCTTGTTCTACCTCAAGATCTTTGCACTTGCTGAAATGTTATAGAGCTGTCTCTTTTCCATCCTTTAGTTCTCAGTTTTAAGGTCCTTCCCCTGAGAAGCCATTTCTGGATACCATTTCCAAATGGTCCCTCTGTCTCCTCTCCAATTCTTGAGCATCACCACTGTTTTATTTCTTTGTAAAATTAATCACATGTGGAAATTATCCAATTTATTTGTTTACTTGTTTATTATATTTCTGCCATCTCTCTGCCTCTTTCCAAGTAAGTTATAACTTCTCGGTGAGTAAGGGTCTTTCTCTGTCTTAAAAGAGGCATTATGGAGTAGTCGTTAAGCTCTCATACTCTAGAGATAGATTTCTTGGATTCACAGCCCAGCTTTGCCACTTGCTAGATATTTGACTTATAAGAAATTGTTTGACTCTCTGTGCCTCTCTGTTTTCGTTGGTATAGGACAGCAGCAAAAGTGAGAAGATGTCATAAGACAATGCACGTAGTAAGCAGATGTTAACTGTCACTGTTGCTAACCAGTAGAACCTGCTTAGCTTGTATTTATGGAATGATCAATAAATCAATTTGATTTATTCAAGGAACACTTCTGCTATGCCACAGAACAGCTTTTAGAATATGCATGGAAGGGGCTCCTGTCTAGGGCTGACAGACTGGGCAAGTCATCCTGGGGAGCCTGTTTGGAAGCTGGGTGGGCAAATATGCAGCACGGCGGAGAGAGATGGGAGACCATTGTAAGAGAAGTCAGAGTTTACTTTGTATTTACTCTATATTTCATCTCAAAATTATGGATACATTTCACGTGAAGTTGTATCTTATTTATTTATTTTGAGTTGGAGTCTTACTCTGTTGCCCAGGCTGGAGTGCAGTGGCACACTCACGGCCACCACAGCCTCTACCTGCTGGGCTCAGGTGATCCTTCTGCCTCAGTCTTCCAAGTAGCTGGGATTACAGGCGCGTGTGCCAGCATGCCCGGCTAGTTTTGATTTATTGTAGAGACAAGGTATCGCCAAGTTGCCCAGGTTGGCCTCAAACCCCTGTGCTCAGACAATCCTCTTGCCTCTGCTTCCCTAAGTGCTGGGATTTAAGGCATGAGCCATTGTGGGATTTAAGGCATGAAGTTGTGTCTTATAGCACTACCCACAATTTCTGGTTGCACCAACCTTCCTCACACTATAGAAGCTGCACACAATCCCTCCCCTGCCATAATGACATTTCCTTAGGGACACCTTATCTGCCCCTGACAGAATGCTCCAGATCTCCCTGTAATATGTGCTCTTCATGCTACCTACCTTTCCTCTCTGGCATGTGTCACAACTTACATTAATTTGCATGACTAATTAATTTGTCTTCTGATTACATAGTAAATTTTGTGGGGCCAGGATTCTGTCTTGTTTTTCTCATCATATTCTGGAGCCCAGCAACGCCCCTTCCCAATGGTTGGTAAGCAGGAAATACACGCTGAATAAGTAAATGGGTGTCAATACCGCAGCAAGAATGAAACTTCCCCAAAGTCTAACTGTGATCTTTCTTTTGAGATGAAAAAATCTAAAAGCAGGTTTTATTTGAACTGAAAGTTATCAACTCCTGTGCTACTCACTTCCTTCCCAACTGAATTTAACCTGAGGTAATGATGATCAACAAAATTTGCCTTAAGCTCTAGAAGAGAAGATAAATCACAAAGCAAGGAAATTGAAGAGAAATAGTAGTAAGTGTAAGATAAAACCAGACCACTTTCTCATATCTTTGAACTTTTAGAGAATATTTCAGAAAAAACAGTAGACTTTTTTCCATTTCTGAAACTAAATAGATGCAGTCTTCTCTCTCCTGGATAGAGTATTTGTGTACTCAAGATAACTCCACTGGAAGAAAAACTGGATTTTCTTCAAAAATTTAAGTTACAGTAGAGAGAAGTTCTGTTGATTCTATCAAACTTATAAATACAAAAAAATGGCACTGCCTTGATTGGCGTTATTTCTCGAGTCTGACTCAACAGCAGCAACAAGACAAGGAAGTTCAAGATAAAAGAAACATTAAGTTACAGTATTTTAATGATTACTTGATGAGAAAGGTAATTCAGCATTTTAATAATCTCATTAAAATAAAGTTGACTTTAATTCATCATGCCACACTAATGGTTTACAACTTTTGATCATTTATGTCAATGTTTCCCACTAGGGCTTACTAGGACACTAGCTGCAAGTCTGATGAATTCAGAGAAAAATAACAGTATCACACTAATGATTATATATCTGCAGAGATGGAAAAAGTAGAGAAATGACCAAAAGAAGCTATTGTTTTACCCACTCAATTGATGGTTTATGGAAAGCATTCCTGCTTCTGAGAGGAGAGATAAGAACACTGAAATGGTATCTTGAAGAAAAATTTGAGTTCAAAGGCAAGTTTAAAATATTTATTAGGTCTGGTTGTGAAGAGATCTACTTCAAATATAATGTAAACTCAAATCTTTTGTCTGGAATTTGATTTTTTTCTAACCCTGAGAAAATTAGTGTTTCAAGTAGGAATAAGATTTTTCTATTAGGGTGTATGAAATGTATATTTACCATTTGGGATCAGATTAAGAACAATAAGTAGAAATTTCATTATTGATAAAGTTCCTGGAAGATCTCTTAATATGAATTGGAGTCACAAAGAAAAGTTTACATAAGAAAATTCTTCTAAATCAGTGCTCAACCTGAAAATATGATTTTATTTGAAGGTTTGAAAATGGAAGTAGAGAGTAACAAATGAGGATAAAAAGGAAACAAATAAAAAGAAACTTCAGAATAAAAGAGGAGTCTAACATTCACCTCTCCATCCTTTTTAATTTTTCAAGTTTCCTTTGTTCTTTTTATTTTTTTAATTTTAATTTACATACATAATTCAGAAACTTTATTTCTTTTACAAAAATTGTATCTTTTTGAATTCTTTATGTCTAAAGCAGTCAATTTTGGGAAAAAATCTTCCATTTCATCTAGTTTTTCAAATGTATTTTATAGAGGTCTGTAAAGTATTCTCATAAAAAAATTCTCCTATTTGAATGATAATGTCTCCTATATCATTAATTTTGTATATTTGTAGCTTTTCTGCTTCTGCCCATTAAGTTAGCTAGTGCTTTGTCTATTTTGTTGATGTTAAAAAAAATCAATATTTGTTTTGCTAATTAGATCTCCTGCTTTTGAGTTGTGCCTCTCATTAGTTTCTGTTTTTATGTTGTGAAAGTTGTTAGTATTAAAATAGAGTCATTTATGTGAGACCCTGACAACTTGGAGCCAGGGAAAGCTGTGAAGGAAGAGTTCTCATGCACGAATGCCTGATAGCAACAGCTATCACAAAAGACTGCAAAACTCACAACCGCGCACAAAGGTCACTGCAACTTTACACAAAAAATACTTCTGTGAGGATATCTGCCCAGCAACTGCCTGTCTAACCTTGGACTGATCTCTCCCATGCTATTGATCTTTGTCGATAAGAATAATTATTTCAAAAAAATTATGTAATCCTCCTCATTTTTTCTTTAAAAACCCTTGTCTTCCCACCAGGCTTGGTGGCTCAGCCTGTAATCCCGTGCCTTGGGAGGCTGATGTGAGTGCATTGCCTGAGCCCGCGGGTTCGAGATCCCCCTTGGGCAACTTGGTGAGACCTCATTTCTACAATAAATCAAAAAATTAGCCGGGCATGGTAGCGCACGCCTGTAGTTCCAGCTACTTGGAAGGCTGAGGCGGAAGGATCACCAGAGCCCTGCAGGTCAAGGCTGCGGTAGCCGGGAGCAGCCACTGCACTCCAGTCTGGGTGACAGAGTGAGACTCCAACTCAAAAAAAAAAAAAAAAAAAAACCCTTGTCTTCCTTAACCTCCCTGAATACTCACTACTTTACTATGATACCAAAATTGTGCATTGTAATGCTCACTCCCAAAGAAACTTATTATCTTTTAGTGGCTCACGCCTATAATCCTGACACTTTGGGAGGCTGAGGTGGGAGGATCTCTTGAGGCCAGAAGTTAGAGACAAGCCTGGGCAACATAATGAGACCTCATCTCTACAAAAAATACAAAAATTAGCCTGGAATGGTGGCATGTGCCTTTAGTCACAGCTACTCAGGAAGCTGGGCAGCAGGATTGCTTGAGCCCAGGTCAAGGCTGTGTACTCCAGCCTGGGTGATAAAGTAAGACCTGTCTCAAAAAACAAACAATCAAAGCCACACACGCAAAATTAAAGCTCTTATGTTTGGAAAATCTCTGTCTGTTATTTAAGTTAGCATTTCTTACCCAGTGTTTTATTTGAATTTACTTTGGTCCTAGTGTGGTTATTGTTTAGCTTTTATGAGCTGGAAACTTAGTTTATTTTTTTCATTCTTTCCTTTGTATTGATAAAACATTTAAGGCCATGAGTTTTTCTCTAATAACAGTTTTAAATATGTCCCATATATTCCCAAATCTAGCATTTTGTTAATATCATTATTTTTTAGAAATCCTGTTCAGTTCATATTTCCTTTTTATCTGTTTGATAGAAGTGTTTTTCGATTTAAAGTTATTTTATTTAATTTATTTTTTAAAAATTGAGGTGTGATTTATAAATTAAAAATTATGTATATTTAAGGTGTACAACCTGGTGTTTTGATACAAGTATACTTTATGTAATCAAGCTAATTCACATATTCATAGTTAACTTTTTTTTGGTGATGAGAACACTTAAAAGTATACAGTACAATATTATTAACTATTGTTACCATGTTGCACATTAGTTCTCTAAAGCTTATTCATTTTGTAACTAGCAGCTTGTACCCTTTGACCAACACATCCTCATTTATTTTGGAATAATTTTATTTATTATTTTTTATTTTGCCCATAGACACAGGAAAGTCAGATGAATAATTTTACGTTTATAAAAATTTTGCAAAGATAGTGCAGAGTTCCCACATACCCTTGAATCAATTTCTCTGATCTTACATTTTCTTACGTTATTATGGTACATTTCTCAAAAGGAAGAATCAACATTGGTGCATTACTGTGAACTATATTCCAGACTTTTAAAAAATTAATTCAGCTTTTCCATTTCTTCAGTTTTCCCATTAAATTCCTCTTTCTGTTCCAGGATCTAATCCAGAGGACCACAGTATATTGAATTGCCAGATCTCCTTAATCTCCTTTAGTCTGTGATGGTTAAATAGAAGATTATTTTTTAAAAATTTTAAAAGGAAGGGCCTTTTAGCTTTTAAAAATATTTTATTAATAGGCCTGATGTGGTGGCTCATGCCTGTAATCCCAGCACTTTGGGAGGTCAAGCAGGGGGATCTTGAACCCAGGAGTTTGAGCCCAGCCTGGGCAACATAAAAATACCTTATCTCTTTAAAATAAATAAAAATGTACATATATTTTATTAACAAAATTATTGATTTTTTTGCATTGTCACAGAGTGTTATTTTACTACTTTATGAAATTTACTGTTTTTATGACTTAATATATAATCACTTTTGTAAATATTCTATATGTGCTTGAGAGGAAAATATGTTCTCTATTGTCAGGACAAAAAGTTCAGTATACGTCCATAAGATCTACCTTATAGATTATGATATTTGGGTTTTCTATATCTTTATTGTCTAATTGATCTGTCTTGTACTGAGAGTGATGTGTTTAAATTCTCTTATTATTAGTATGTCTCTATATTTCTCTTTGCCTCTCCCATGGCTTCTATTTTATATAGGTACTTTCTACTTAATTTAGTGGATTGATATTCATAACCATTTGATATTCATTGTGAATTGTAACACATAACACTCAGTGAGTTTTAAATTGTCTTTTGCTATATTTAATGAACTTTGCCTTGAATTTTTCTTTATCTGACATCAGAATCTCAAATCTTTCTTTCTTACTATTTCCATTTTTCCAGTATCTATTTATTTTAGCTATGTCTCATATACAGCATAAAATTAGGTCTTTGTGAACTTAATTGAAACTTTTCCTTTTAATAAATGGGTTAAGGCCTGGTGCACTGGCTCATGCCTGTAATCCCAGCACTTTGAGAAGCCGAAGCGAAAGAATTACTTGAGTCCAGAAGTTCAAGACCAACTTGAGAGCATAGCAAGAACTCGTCTCTACAAAAAATACAAAAATTAGCCAGGCGTGGTGGCCCAAATCTTTAGTCCCAGCTACTGGGGAGGCTGAGGTGAAAGAACTGCCAGATCCCAGGAGGTCAAGGTTGCAGTGACCACTGATAGTGCCACTGTACTTTAGCCTGGGTGAGAGAGAGAGACACCCAACTCAAATAATGAATAAATAAATAAATAAAAAGTTAGGCTCATTCACATTTACTGATGACTTTTGTGTTTGGTCTTAACTTTTCTTTCTTTCTTTCTTTTTTTTTGAGTCAGTCACACTGTCACTCATGCTGGAGTGCAGTGGCATGCTCATGGCCACTGTAGCCTTGACCTGCTGGACTCAGGGGATCCTTTCACCTCAGCCTTCCTAGTAGCTGGAACTACAGGCATGTGCCACCACTCCTGGCTAATTATTTATTTATTTATTTATTGTAGAGATGAGGACTCACCAAGTTGCCCAAGCTGGGCTCAGGCAATCCTCTCATCTTGGCCTGCCAAAACATTGGGATTATAGGCATGAGCCACTGCGCCCAGAGGTCTTTTCTAAATTATTTTATGAATACTTTGTGTTTCTTTTTCTATGCAATGTGTATTCTTTGCTCTTAAAATTTTTTTAATTTTTGATATTTAGGAAGGTTTATATTTTTTCTAGTAGTCACTTTGTACTGTCACTTTAAAAAATGTTCCCAGTCTCATGTTTTCTCATTTCACTTATCACCAGCTGGGCTGTGAGTTTTTTCTTTTTGTGTCTGCCTGCTTTCCTGCCTTCGTTCCTTCTTTTGTTTCTTCCTTTCTTCCTTTTTTTTTTTTTTTGAGTCAGGATCTCACCCTGTTACCCAAGCTGCAGTGAAAAAAATCACAGCTCACTGCAGCTACAACCTCCTGGGTTCAGGCAATCCTTCCACCTCAGCCTCCTGAATAACTGGGACTACAGGCACAACCCACAATGTCCGGCTAATTTTTTTTATTTTTTGAGGAGACGGGGTTTTCCTATGCTGTCCAGGTTGGTCTAGAACACCTGGGCTTCACTTTTAAGACTGTTTTCTTTACCCTTGGTATGTGAAAGACAGATTGGCTGAATATAAATCCTCCAGCAATCCTCCCACCTCAGCCTCCCAAAATGGTGAGATTACAGGCATGAGCCACCGAGCCCAGCCTAAGTTTTTAATGGTGTCCTTTAATACCCACCAATGCCTATTCAATATTGAATGTTAAATTCAACATTAATCAGTGAACTTAAACTACTTTCCTCAATATCACTTTCATATTCTCCCTTTTTTTTTTTTTTTGAGTCAAAATCTCACTCTATCACCCAGACTGCAGTGTAATGGCATGTTCATGGCCACCGCAACCTCCACCTGCTGGGCTGCAGCAAAACTTCCACCTCAGTCTTCCAAGTAGCTGGAACTACAGACATGCACCACCATGCCCAGCTAATTTTTTCTTGATTTATTGTAGAGATGCAGTCTCACCAAATTGCCCAGTCTGGTCTCGAACCCATGGACTCAGGCAATCATCTCATCCCGGCCTTTCAAAGTGCTGGGGTTACAGGTGTGAGCCACTGCACTCAGCCTCCGCCCATGTTTTAATTGCATTATTTCTACTTTGTCAGAACATATAACACTTAAATATTACTCTTCCATCTTATTCCCACTTTTAAAAAGTTTGATCTTCAATTAAATATATTAAGAACTGTTCATTCTTTCTCTTTTGCTTGCTGAATTGTCCCTAAATTAGATGAACTCATTTTCAATAGATCTTGAGGAAGGGCACCTGTATGCAATATACCTGAGTTTTTTTCACTTTTAAGACTGTTTTCTTTACCCTTGGTATGTGAAAGACAGATTGGCTGAATATAAAATCTTTGGTTCAAACTTGCTTTTTATGAGAGTAGTACACACAAATGGCTACCTCAGTGTTTGTCATCTAGATAATTTAGTGAACATAAAGGGGTGAGTAGAACAACTTTTTAATTCTCTAATCATGTCCTCTGGGCTTGCAAGAAAGTCCTAGATGAATATTGACTAGTTAGACTGGCCCTAGGCACTTGTTAGATGTTAGTTTTCTTACTTTTACGGGTTAGGTACTTATGAAAATAACCACATAACTTATGAACATAACCACCTAGATGTGCATCATTAGTCATATATTATAATGAGGAAATTGAAGTTCAGAAATGTTAAGTGTCACGAATTCACTCAGGTGCAAAGTGGCTGTGCTGGGACCTGAACCCTAAGTCAGTAGGTGCCCAAACCAACAAGCATTCTGCTGTGAGGGGCTGCCGCATGCAGGCTGCCTGGGTTCGAATCCTGGCTTCTTCATTTACTAGCTTCTTTACCTTGGGCAGATCACTGAGTTCTCTGTGCTTTAGTTTCCCCACCTGTCACATGAGGATAACTACAACCTTTTCCTCATAGAGGTGTGTGAGGACAAAATAATTGGACACATATAGTGTACTCAGAATAGTTGCCTGTATAAAGTAAGTAGATGGCATAGAGTAAGCACGGTATAAGTGTTAAACACACCACCGTCTAAAGACTCTTCAGGAAAGAGGAAGAACTAGTCAGGCTTTATGAAGGAACTTGAACAATCTTTTGACTTACATGAATGCAGAGTTCAACGCGGGGAATGTGGGAGGATGCCTGATGGGTTATGCAGCCACAGTACTTGGTGATGGGAAGTTTTGAAAAGAACCTCTCTTCTATAGGAAGAATTACCTGTTTGGTGAGAAAGTCCCAAATATTTGTCTGTTTCTGCACTTCTTAGTAATATTCTTCAAGGAGCCATCAGATTTAGATTATTGTGGCCAGAGCTTGGAATACATTGCTAACAACTTTTAAACATTTCTTTACTTTCATTTTTCTCTCTAATGTCAATTTCCATGGAAATTCACCCATTCATACACCAATCCATTCTTCCTCATTCATCTATCTATACTATAATTGTTAAATTTTATGCAACCCACCAAATACACGACACACTTTTGTATTGTCTCTATTCTCCCCTCTACCATACTGGCTAACTTACACTTTTTGTTCAAAACTTAGTTATGAAGGCAACTCATTTGTGAATTTTTCCTTGACTTCCCTTCCTGCAGGCTGAGTTAGGTTGCCCTTTTTATATCAGCTCTTAGCATGACATTCAAAGCCTCTCGATAAATTTGGTCACAAATTACTAATATTCTCCAGCCTAATCTTTCACTATGCTCTATCCTAAGTTTATAGGTAGTTAAGAGAAAGGGCTCTGACAGCAAACTGCTTGGTTCTACTATTTCTAATTGTGTGACCATTGACAAACTACCTCACTTGACCTACTTCCTGATCCACAGAAGATTATATTACCAACCTCCTGATAAATCAGGTGTCATGATAAAATGAGGTAATCCACTTAGTAAATTGTTTATACCTGGTAAGCACCCTACTTAATAGCTGTTATTGTTAGTAATAGTAAATAATGTATCTCATGTTGAACATTGCTTGTTTTTTTCTTAAACTCTAATTGACACTGAAAGTCTAAAACCTAAAGTATGAGAACTTGCTACTGTATTAAATAAAGTGCAACTTAAAAATAAGTACAGTTTTCCACCACATTCATGAGCTGCATATTCACCGAATAAGCCAATCATGTATGAAAAATATTTTAAAAAGCAATAATAAAAAATACAAATGAGAAATACAACATAAAAACAAATCCATAGCACTTACATTGTGTGTGGTATTATACTTCATCTAGAGATGATTTAAAGTATTCAAGAGGATGTATGTAGGTTATATGCAGTTATGACACCATTTTATATAAGGGACTTGAGCATCCACGGATTTTGGTAAATGTGGGGGTCCTGGAACAACTCCCTCCCATACTGAGGGAGTGCTATACATAGAAGAGGGAAGTCAAGATAAGCATTGTGATTTAGGGGAAGAAGCAGTGGACTCAAACCTGTGAAAAAAATATATCAACAATGGGTTACAGCTTAGAAAGAAAATGAAGAATAAAAATAAGGTTTATTCCCATGTTTGCAGAGATCAATCTGGTCAGAGAAGACAGTTGAGTCAATATAGAAATAGTATAGTTTAGAACTTTACATAAAGAGCTATTTCAAGTTATCCTTAGGTAAATAATTGGATTAGATTACACTGAGATTTATTTGAAGGGACTAAAAGAAAATATCAAAATGTATTGATTTCTTTTTTTTCTTTTCTTTTTTTTTTTGAATGGGAGTCTCACTCTGTTACCCATGCTGGAATGCAGAAGCACTCTCATAGTCACCACAGCCTCGAGCTGTTAGGCTCTAGAGATCCTTCTACCTCAGCCTTCCAAGTATTTGGAACTGCAGATGCACGCCACCCCCACCCACTAATTTTTTGATTAATTATAGAGATAAGGTCTTGCCAAGTTGCCCAGGCTGGTCTTGAACCCCTGGACTCAGCCAATCCTCTTGCCTCTGCCTCCCAAAAGTGCTGGGATTACAAGTATGAGCCACTGAGTCGGGCTAAAATGTATTGATTTCTTTATTTTATTTCATAAACCAAGTTACAGATATAGTACATAACAGTATATATAGTTTATGTTTCAACTAAGGAAAAATCCTTAGGTAATTCACATATTCAGATGAATTTTCTTTTCCCTTATGTCAAGTGTTTGTGAAATAAGAGGGAGGGACGGGCTGATCTCCATAGCAGACTATGATCTTTAAGATAACCTCTACCTCTGAGATTCCATGACATTTTTAAAAAATTCTGTTTTCCTAAGATTTCTATGGAAGAGTAGGAATAGAAATACAGCAATATCCTTCTAATGAGCTTTCCTCAGTGGAAGGTCACTCAGAGTTTAATAGGATTAATTTGGCTGATGCGTTCAGTTTTAAAAGGAATCTCTGTGCTTGTGCCAACCAGCACAGATTTTGACTGGCAGAAAAGCTCAGATCCTGCCAATTTCATACAGGAGTACGATTCCTTAAATCATGACTCTGGCTGAATAGTTGCCTGCAGATGTTGATTGCTGAGATGACAAACAGATGGCACAAAGAGATGTTCCTGGGCTTTTCTACGGGGCAAATCCTACTTGTCCTCCAGGCTACCGCAGCCCTGACTCTGGGACCCTCTTTCCAATCTGTACTAAAAGGGCAGTCAGATTTAGGCAAGATCAGTATTCCTGTACTCCGGGACTTATGCAAAGTTGAAGATGAATTTAATACTAAGAAGGTTCATTCCAAAAAGCAAAACAAAACCTTTCTTTCGTGGTTGCAGCATTGGCACCCCCATTAATTTTCCTTCTTTCCCTACATCTTCATGAGCAAGCCTAACTAATTTTCTGTTGGTGATGCTGGCCTCAACAGTAATTGCTCTTTTATCTTCCTCCTAAGCATCAGGGCCATTTCTTTTTTTAACTCCAGCAGCTTTTAAATTTTTGCATTTTCCAATTCTCCCTTTGGATAGAGATGGCCTTGGGGACTATGGGCGGGGAAGCTACAAATAATTAGGGTCAACCCAACAGAAGTTAAACCCACTGGGATTCTAAGAAGCTTTGTCCTTATGCTATAAAGTATTGCCAATTAGCTAGGTAGATTCCGTTTTTATCTTTTCTTTGAAGCTGTGGGTGAAGGAGAGCATACCAGAATAGAACAGGTATTGATCCATGGAACAAATTCTGTGACTGCCATGTTTTTGAACATTGAATTTAATCAATTTGAAAGGGCCTTGACCTTTGGTAGAAGCACAGTAATGTTATTAATCTACCTATTGGCCTCAGCGTCTTGTCTGGAGGGCAGTATAGAACTGGTTGATCCCTAAGCTTTAGACTCAAACAGACTTGACTTTGTCTAGGCTCTTCTTTCTATGATACATACATGCATAAGTGGAGGAAGGGGCAAGAGAAAGAAAAGACTAGCTTACAGAGACTTTGCAAAGAAAAAATAGCCAGGACAAGGTAAATTCTTTCATGAGGGTGAGAGTGGAACAAAAGATATATTTTAGGTTTGGAACTTCAGAGAAAAAGAAGATGATAATACTATGGAATGCATAGTTAGGAGAGGAAAATGTTTTGTGATAAATATGAGAAGTTTAGTTGCTGATTACACATTGGAGCACTGATGGCATATCCAGGACAGATGACCAGTGGAGAAATGCAGGGATTGGGAAAATAATATTTTTTGTTTACTTCTGGAAATTATTACAAGGACACTAATGTGACTTTTTAAACTTTATTTTGGATATTTTTGCTCTAGATTTTTGATAGTATATAATTTCCTTATTTATGTCCACCAGTATTTGAAGGCATTTTAAACTCAACTTTTAAATTATGATTTTGTACAATTTTTGCATTATTATTTTGGTAGGGGGTTCATTTTGTTGTTTTTCTCTAAGAACTTTGCCCTTATCTAAACATGTTATGATCTTTATTTTAACTTGAGTAGCAGTCTTACCGAACAAGCTATACTTTCTTGGAACCTAGGAGTTCTGACTCTACAGTAGTGTGTTTATTACTTATTGCGTCATTGATTAGCAATTCAGAAGTCTCTCAAAATGGGAGTCTATTAGGAAAATATCTATTTTATTTTATTTATTTTATTTTTTGAGTTGGAGTCTCACTCTGTCACCCAGGCTGAAGTGCAGTGGCATGCTCATGGTCACCGCAGCCTCGACCTGCTGGGCTTGAGTGATCCTTCCGCCTCAACCTTCCAAGTAGCTGGAACTACAGATGCATGCCACCACGCCTGGCTAACTTTTTTTTATGATTTATTGTAGAGATGAGCTCTCAGCAAGGTACGCAGGCTGATCTTGATTCCCCAGGCTTAGGCAATCCTCTCCCTTTGGCCTCCCAAAGTGCTGAGATTACAGACTGAGGCACCGCGCTTGGTCAATATCTCCCTTTTAAAAGAGACGTTCTGAGAATAATTCTATTAGGCTAGAAGCCTGCTTAACTTATCAACTCTAGACACTTTTTTTTTCTACAAAGAGGAGAAAAACATTCGAATAGAATGAATGACAAGTGAATGTTGATAGAAAATGTATATTTAACTTCAGAATGTAATAATCACATTATATTCAGATGTCAGTTTCATACTAGGAAAAATTTGATGACTTTTTAGGATTCAAGCTTGACAACATTTGTGGTGGCTAGTCAGGCACCGTGGCTCATGCCTGCAATCCCAGCACTAAGTGGAAAAGTTGTCTTTTATATATTTAGCTATATTTACCATCTCTGATGCTCTTTTTATTATTTCTCAAAGATTTAGGTTTTCATCTGGTTTCATTTTCCTTCAACCTAAGAATTTCTTTTAGTATTTCAGTACAGGTGTGCAGGTTTTAATTTTTTGTTTTATCTGAAAAAGAATAATTTTATCTGAAAATTGTTTTATTTTACCTTGGTTTTTGAAAGATACTTTGCTGGAGATAAAGTTTCACACTGACAAAAAATTATTTCAACATTTTATTTTATTTTATTTTTATTTATTTATTTATTTTTGAGTTGGGAGTATCACTCTGTTGCCCAGACTGGAGTGCAGTGGCCGCTCCCGGCCACTGCAGCCTCGACCTGCTGGGCTCTGGTGATCCTTCCGCCTCAGCCTTCCAAGTAGCTGGAACTACAGGCATGCACTACCATGCCCGGCTAATTTTTTTGATTTATTGTAGAGATGAGGTCTCACCAATTTGTCCAGCCGGGTCTTGAACCCACAGGCTCAGGCAATCCACTCACCTTGGCCTCCCAAAGCGCTGGGATTACAGGCTGAGCCACTGAGCCCGGCCTATTTCAACATTTTAAACATACACTGTCCTCTCGTCTCATTGTTTCTGATAAGAAGTCAGTGATCATTTGATTCTAGTTTCTTTGTGTGCTATTTGTTATTTTATTTGTTTGTTGTTAAGATTTTCTCTTTGTATTGATACTTTTTGCTGTTCACTGTAAATTTATATCATTCACCAAATGTGGAAAAATTTCAGCTATTATATCTTCAAAAAAATTTATTTGCCCCATACTTTTTCTCCTCTCATTTTAGCACTCCAGTTATATATATGGTAGACCTTTTGATACTGTCTCACAAGTTTCTGAGACTATGTTCCATTTTTCCCCCAGTCTTTTTTCCTACCCTTCTTCAGACTGGATAATTTGTATTGGTCTATTTTTTTTTTTTTTAGTTGGTGTCTTACTCTGTTGCCCAGGCTGGAGTGCAGTGGCATGCTTACTGCCACTGCAGCCTCAACCTGCTGGGCTCAGGCAATCCTCTCACCTCGGCCTCCCGAAGTGCTGGGATTATAGGCATGAGCCACTGCGCCTGTCCTAGATTGGTCTATTTTCAGGTGGGCTGCTCTTTCTTCTGTCATCTCCACTCTGACGTAAGCCATCCATATTTCAGCATTTTCTAGTTGTAGAAATTATAGTTGATTCATTTTTACAGTTTCTAGCTTTCTGTGAAGGTATCTTAATGTTTACACATTAATTATGCTAATTGCAATATCTGGGTCATCTCAGAATTGGTCTGTATTTTTTTCCTCTTAAGAATGGAGCATCTTTTTCTATTTATTTTTATGTTGAATAATTTTGTCATATCCTGGAAATTATGGATAATGTGTTATAAAAACTTTTGATTCTGTTATGTCCCTTCAAACTCAAATAGAAAATTTTTGTGTCTTTTAGATAGGGGACAGCTTAGATTTCAGTTCCGTTTGATTACCCTTGGGACCACCTTTTATCTGAAAGTGATAAAAACTTGAATTTCATCCAGGCTCAATTCTCTTCTTGCAAATATGGAGTCCATTTCATTTTTTGCCTGCTTTTTCTCATCCTCCAGTGCTCTCAGTTGGTTGTTTTCTTTACCTTATCCAGGGTTTGTAGTTTTTAAACTGGAGAGCTGGTCTGATAGGAGCTACTCAACCATTCTGCAAATTGGACTATATGTCCCCTTTCCTCACTCCCCAGAAAATGAAAGGGTGTTTGCACTAAATCTGTTGTCTTGAGTTCTTCCAGTCTTGTCTCATCAAATGTTCCCATTTCCTTTCCCTGTTGCCTTCCTGAAATAAAGAGGAGTCTTATATGTTTAGGATAAAATATTTGAGCAGATGACAAAAACATTCTCCACTCTGAGTCTTTGTTCTTTTCAAATTATTAGACTGCAGGGAGTTTGCCTATATCTCTGAGCAGGTAACGTCTCAAGAGGGAGTGAAATGAGTATACTACATAGATAGAAGTGAAATACAGCTGGAGTTTAAGATGCAGAAATTATTTGAAATCTGCTGCTTCCTCTCATGCTAGGAAGGCTACTACTAACACTTTTACTGGACAACTAAAGGTGATGAATATAACAAAATGAGTTTATTAAAAATTATTGAATTAAATATGGTATACAAATCACTATTATCTTGTATAGCATTTCCAAAATTATGTTTAGATGAACATGTACTCCAAGAAATGCCTTTGAAAGGGCCACATGGTTTAATCAATTTGAAAAGCTATTTGAGGAATGAAAATATGGGTTATTTGCACAAATTATAGATTTGCTAAGACTAGGAATATAATAAAATCCTCTTAGCGCTGACAAGCTTTGCTGAACATGCTTGGTTCTTTTATGGATGATTTAGAAGCACATCAAGATTCTTTCTTGCCTTGCTTTCTCTTTCTAGATAATTTCCTAGATAATTTCATCTATTTCCATGCTTTAAATGACATCTATGAGCTGATGACTCATCAATTTATCTTTTCGTCTAAACCTCTTCTCTGAGTACAACAGTCTACCAAGCATTTATACTTTTATGTTTTATAGACATTTCAAAGATAACATTTCAATCCAGAACTCTTAATTCTATTCCTCCTCATCAAATATATTCAGTCTTTTTGTTTGTTTGTTTCAATAAATGGCATCACCATTTTCTCTTGCTGGAAAGCTTCGAGTCACTATTAACTCCTCATTTATATCCAGTCCATTAGTAAGTCCCCTTTGCTGTTAGTTCTCTTCCAAAATGTATCTTGAACACATCCATTAGTCCAAAATATTAACATCAGTTATAAATATTGAGGGAAAATGTTTATCATGTCATTCTCTGAGAAATTAAAGTCTAATTGATTATTCCCATGCTTCAAATTTACTGTTTTCATGTTTTTTACTTCCTCATCATTTGCCTTAACAAAGAGTAGAAAATGTAAGAGCCTCTGTGATAATTTATATCACAGATAATCATGGCCATAGTAAATAAAGCTTTAAAGGAACACTGCCAAGCTTATTCTTTTATTTACAGTCTATGGTTGTTCTCCTCTTACAATAGCAGAATTGGTTAGTTGTAACAAAGGCTAAACAGCCCACCAATCCTAACATATTTATATCAGGCCTTTTATTGAAAAGGATAATTTATCAAATCCTGAATTAAATAAATGTTATAATACTATAAAAATGTGAAACTTTGGTGTAAAAATTAATTTATTGAATCTTCATTCTTTTTTTGTACATTAGATGAAGTTACATTTCTCAAGAGATGTCAAGGCATGGCTTGTGAATCTTGTCATGAATGGAAATTCCATGAATCATTTCATGAATGAGAAATCTGTCTTGAGTATCTATTTGATTTTCTACCTGTCTGTTTGATTTTGCTAACACCTGTAGGTGTTGATGGTTGATCAAATAGTACAAATAAAAGTGAACATATTCAATGTTTGCTGTTGTACATTGAAGCTAATTCTTCTCTTCTTTTCCAATTATACTTTGGACCTCATATAACAGTGGTTGATGGGCTGGGAGCAGTGGCTCACGCCTATAATCCCAGCACTTCGGGAGGCCAAGGTGAGAGGATTGCTTGGGCCCACAGGTTCAAAACCAGCCTGCTTGGCAAGACTTCATCTCTACAATAAATTAAAAAATTAGCCGGGCATGGTGGCGTGCACCTGTAGTTTCGGGAAGAGTAGCCTGAACCCAGCAGGTTGAGGCTGCAGTGGCTGTGAGCATGCCACTGCACTCTAGCCTGGGTGACATAGTGAGATGCCAACTCAAAACCAAACCAAAACAAAACAAAAAGCACAATGGTTGATGGTAGAAAGTGTGAGGGATATGGGTCAAAAGACCTATATACCAGGTTCAAATATGTGTAACTATATAACCTTGATCAAGTTAATTAAACTCTCGAGCCTCAATTTCTTCATCAGTTAGATTGAGACTGAAAATATCTAATCATAGTTTGTATGAAGAAGCTCTGGGTAACAGATACAGTATGTTTGTAGAATCTTACACAGATTTTGGCTACTAGTATTATTTTGGGGATTACAATATATCATTTTATATTATAATAAAAGAAAGAACTCTTAAGATCTGACCATAAGACCTAAGTACAAATGACTATACACAAAAGGAAAAAAGTCAGAGTTTTTTTATAGCACACATACACATACACTCCAGATATATTAAACAATTCTATTAGTATGCAAAACGTATAAAACAATAGGAAAATATTTTAATAAATATTAAAATGGGAAAGACCTTCCTAGGCAAACCCCAAATACAGAAACCATAAAGGGAAAGATAGAGGCCGGGCGCGGTGGCTCACACCTATAATTCTAGCACTTTTAAAGACTGAGGCGAGAGGATTGCCTGAGCCCAGGGGTTTGAGATCAGAGTGGGCAACTTGGTGAGACCTCATCTCTACAATAAATCAGGAAATATTTTTCAGGTGTGGTGGTACATGCCCATAGATCCAACTACTTGGAAGGCTGAGGTGGAATGATCGCCCGAGCCCAGTAGGTTGAGGTTGCGGTGGTCGTGAGCATGCCACTGCACTCCAGCCTGGGCGACAGAGTGTGACTCCAACACACACACACACACACACACACACACACACACACACACACGGGAAGATTGATGTATTTGAATATATAAAATTTTGAAGCTGTAAAATATCCATAAACAAAGTTAAAAGACTGTGAGAAAACTGGGATACAATATTTGCAACTGGAGACAAAGAATTAATATTCATGAAATATAAGAGGCTATTACCAATCAATGAGAGAAAGAAAATAACCCAGTACAAAAAAATGAGAAAAGGATGAGAATAGATAATTCATTGGATCAAATGTCCAGCAATCATAATAAAAAAGTCCTGAACTCACTCTCAAATAAAATTCCAAATTAAACTGAATTATCATGTTTCATTCAGACTCATGAAAATGTAAGAGTTGATAGTATTCAGTGTTTAGATGTGGGTAGAGGACCTTATGTAACTGTGTGAGATGTAAATTGGTATAGATTTTGGGGGAAAACCTGACAGTTAACTGGTAGTACAATTTTAAATGTGCATACTCTTTAAGGAAACATTTTACTTCTAAAAATCTTTTACAAATACATAAAATGAAAATAGTAATCACTACCTTAATAACAGTTTCCATTTTTTGAACGCTTGCTGCCATACTCTGCCTGTCTTGCATTGTTCTCTCGTTCAAATCTTATGACAATCTTGAGAGGTACTGAAAGAGAGAGGGAAGACAAACCAAAGTATAAGAATGGTGATAAAATGACAAGTAATTGGTGTGTGTGTGCGTACTTCTCTTTATTTCTTAAAAAGCTATTAAGAATGCATATATATATATTGAGTCAGGGTTTCACTCTGTCGCCCAGACTGGAGTGCAGTGGCACTATCACGGCTTACTGCAACCTCGACCTCCTGGGTTCAGGTGATTCTCTGCCTCAGCCTCTCGAGTAGTTGGGACTGTAAGTGTGTGCCACCATGCCCAGCTAATTTTTTTTTTTTTGTAGAAATGAAGTTTCATTATGTTGCCTAGGCTTTTCTGGAATGCTTGGGCTCAATCATCTCTCTTGCCTTCGCCTCCCAAAGTGCTGGGATTACAGGCATGAGCCATGGTGCCTGGCCTCAAGAATACATATTGCTTTTGTGATTATGTACATTGTTATATAAAAAAATTATGGAAAACCTAATTCCTAAACAATAAATATGTTAAATATCAGTTTTGATTTTAATAATGGATTGGATATGGTGGGGCATACACAAAAACAATACAAGTTTGAACTTCAGACAAAACCCTATTTTGGTGGGGAGGAGAAGATGAAATATTTTGAATAACCCTGAGACAGTTTATACCAATTGCTAAATCATCTGGCATAGAAAATAGTTGCTATGGCAATCCAGAGAAGAAATTCTAGTACATACTTGTTTCTGTGACAGGCAGTCTTTAATTCTTGCCACCCTGAATTTCTGCAATGTATATATCTGATGCTGCCCGTATGGTTTCATTCCACTGCTGTAACTGTCGATTCACCCACCCAAGCAACTGACTCAGTTTCTTCTGACTTAAATTTAAGTCTGTATTGTTCCTTTCCAATTAAGATCATCACCTAGAGTAACTGCTGACTACAGAGAGATTATAGAAAAAGGTAGCACTTTTAACTGCAAGGTTTTCTGACCCCATTTCTAGAAATACACTTCATCAATAAGTAGAATCTTCTTTTATAATCTATAAATGGCAGTACAATATACTGGCTAAGAGCACAGACTCTGGGCTAGACTTTAAATACTAGCTGTGTGACACTGGCAATTAACTTAACCTGTGCGTTTTAATCTCTTCTTCCTTAATATACAGATAATAATAATGGTACCTTCATCATGTAGCTGTATTGAAGATTAAGTGATCCAGTATATGTAAAGTGCCTTAAATGACAATGTGTCTGGCACATGGTAAATGTTCCATTGAGTACTAGCTACTAGTGCTAGCTTAATAAATAGGCACCTTTATTACATATTTCTACCTTTTGGGTTGCTTCCTCATCAGATAATTGAGTACTTGCACATGGATGCTGTTTACTCCCTGTAAATAGCTCCATTCTGGAAAATTCCAACAGATAATTTGGAAGATTAAACTATAATATAGCCCTGGGAATGTGCCTCTTAGCCTGAGTTTAGGTGGCAGTTAAGATTCAGCACTGATGCTCCTAACTTCAAGGACCAGTTTTTCCTTTACCTGGGCTTAAATAGCTATGAATTTTTGCATACATCAGTTGGATTAATTTGGGATGAAAATTTAGTCAAATCAGTAGAAAAGAAGAGGGTTACATGTTTTGGTGGTAACAAGAAGTAATTAACAAATGAATAGAGACTACTAAACAAGTTGTCTCACAAACTATCTTAACAAGCTAACAGGATTAGCCAGGTTATGCTAATTATAAAGAGATATCATAAGAACTCAGAAACGTGATGTATTTTTCCCCTCCCTCCCTCCTCCCTCTCTCTCTCTCTCTCTCTCTCTTTCTCTTTTTCTTTCTTTCTTTCTGACCGGGTCTCACTGTATTGCCTGGGCTAATCTTTTTTTTTTTTTTTTTTTTTGAGTTGGAGTCTCACCCTGTCGCCCAGACTGGAGTGCAGTGGCCACTCCTGGTCACCGCAGCCTCGACCTGCTGGGCTCCGGGGATCCTTCCACCTCAGCCTTCCAAGTAGCTGGAACTACAGGCGCGCGCTACCACACCTGGCTAATTTTTTTGATTTATTGTAGAGATGAGCTCTCGCCAAGTTGCCCAGGCGGGTCTCGAACCCACGGGCTCAGGCAATCCACTCACCTCAGCCTCCCAAGGTGTGAGATTACAGGCTGAGCCACCGAGCCCAGCGCCTGGGCTAATCTTAAACTCCTGGCATCAAGTGATTCTCCTGCCTTGACCTCCCAAAGTGCTGGGATGACATGTGTGAACCACTGCTCCTGGCCATTGACATACTTTTACTTGCTTATCATGTAGATAAACAGATGAAAAGAGCCATGAAAAACAAAGAGAAAATAATAGTAGGGTTAGAAAACATGTTATTATCTCATGTTTTCACTTGGCTTTCAAAAAGATGTTTGAATATGAATCTAAGTGTGTGGGTGAATATAAAAGAATCAAAAATAACAGAAATTTAAGAATATCTTTCCCTTTAAGACAAAAAATTTTATACTTTATATTTTGTTGGATAAAATTACTAAACATTTTCCAGATCCTGAGGTTGTATATTTTATGATGTTGGCTACTGCCATGTTTGCTTTTTCAAATTATTTTAATTTCTTTTGAATACATATGGATTTAGAGGTCTCACAGGGAGCAAGCATAGATTATTTCATTGTGTTTATGAGTTTCCTGTAATTTTAATGAGTTTCATTACTAATGCAGAAAAAAAGAAAAAAAAAAAAACAAGAAAATCTAAACCTCTTGGCTTTTGAAAATGAGTTTCATGATAAGGTAGAATCCAAAGTCATGGGATTGAGAAATGTATTTTATGTTGAAAAATAAAGATCTTAATGATAGAAATAGTGTTCACTAACTTCTTGACTTTAAAGAAACTGTGTGTCAGATTGACTGAGTATGATGCAGAGGCTCAAACAGCTAGATACACCATCTTATGACTCATTTCCTCTAGTTAGTCACTGAATCATAACTCATCTTTGTTCATTCAGATCTACGCAAAAGGTCGCAATAAACTCAGAAGTACTTTATGTTCTTTTTAACTAGGTAGGAAGGCACCTAATTCTATTCTCACTTTCTTTCAAATATAAAGTAACTTTGGTGAGATGCAATATGATATGATTATTATTATTAATATAGAATGGGTTTCACTCTGCTGCCCAGGCTGGAGTGCAGTGGTGCAATCAGAGTTCACTGCAGCCTCGAACTCCTGGGCTCAAGTGATCCTCCTGCCTCAGCATCCCAAATAGCTGGGATTACAGACTTGTACCACCATACCCAGCTAACTTTTCAAATTTTTTGCGGAGATGTAGTTCTCACTGTTTCCCGGGAAGATCTTGAACTCCTAGCCTCAAGCAATCCTCCTGCATTGGCCTCCCAAAGTGCTGGAATTATAGATGTGAGCCACTGTGCCCAGCCAACATGAGATATATCAGTAAACATTGAACAGATGGTTCAGGTAGCACTTCTCTTTCTTCTCATTTTTCTTTCTGATAAACTTTTTATTGTTCCAAATCATATTATCCTTTCTGCCTCCAACATATCCCAAGTAAACTAATCTTGACTGGAATCAATTTGAAGATTGCCCATGCCTGAGATCATGTGTCAAGACTGAGTCAAAAATCTGTTTCCTTTCAATGGCTACTTTCCTTTAGCTACCTGACAATTATCTTACCTACTTCCTGAATTCAGTTTCTGAATCAAAATAATAATTTTATTTTCTATGTCTGCAATGAACCAAAAAGCTGCCTCAATCAGAAAGAACGACATTTGGAGATAAGAAATAACCTCTGGGAAAGGATAAGACTTTGAGGCCAAGCTAGCTTCAACCTTGGCTGGTTTGGGGGATCTATACAAAGTCACTCTGGAGAACACATCCCATAGCTTCTCATTCTTTAGAACAGCGATAATATTATTTTGTGAACACTTAGCATCCTCGAAGGACAATCAGAAGCATAGCTACGGGAAGATGAGGATAAGCAGTTGTCCTTGAGCACATTTTGCAACTGTGGTTCCTCTTCAACAAGGTTTTGTTTTTTTTTTTTCAGAGTAACATGTTAATAGGTAAAGCTATATGTAGAACATGCTAGAAAGAGCAAGACTGTGAAACAGAGAACAGATAGTTATGGGAGTGAAGGAAGTATACATATGTTGCCCTACCAACCAAGGACATAGATCCTTGGCTCCCCTGTCCAAACCAGTACCAAAGGTTGGTGCCCTTAAAATCAGAATTCAATTGTACCTTAAACCAGCAGTCCCCGACCTTTTTGGCATCAGGGATTGGTTTCATGGAAGACAATTTTTTCCACAGGCAGAGGAGAAGCAGGGGGATCATCAGGCATTAGATTCTTATTAGGAGTGCTCAACCTAGATCCCTCATATGCACAGTTCACAATAGGGTTCTTGCTTCTATGAGAATCTAATGTCTAATGCCCCCGCTGATCTGACACAAGGCAGAGCTCCCCTCGCCTGCTCAACTCCTGTGTGCTGCCTGGTTCCTAACAGGCCACAGACTGGTACTGGTCAGGTCAGTGGCCCAGGAGCTGGAGAGCACCCCTTAAATGATAATATGGGTGCATGAGTTCATAGGCAATCTACTACCTGTATCAGAACAGGGGCCATCTGCACTCCCAAGTGCAGGTGGTGGTGCAGTCCTTTGCCTCCATCTCAGAATCACCCCTGGAAGCTGCTGTGTCAGAGAATACTCTCCTGGCCTGCAGGCCCCAGAAGGTGCTGTGCCTTATACTTTGGCAGACGACTCTTATCATCTTGCTGTGGATATTTTCTTTGCCTTTGAAAAATGCATTCTTTTTTTTTCTATGCTGAATAAAACTAGTCTCCTAGCTCCTTCTAAGTGATTCCAATATTGATGAGAAAGTAGTTTATTTCTAAACCCCAGAAGTCGGATCACAGTGTTCTCTAGACTGAGTCATAAAATGAAAGTTAAATGCATTACCTGTTCCTTAATGAAAAGCAGGATTTGAGACCTCCCAGTAGTTCATATGATTCATGAGAAATAAATGAAAAGGATAGCTTCATGGAACAGTATCAATTCAAATGATCTTTTCTTCTCCTGGTAATTACAAGGCCTCAATCTCATTTGGGCTAACATATTCAATGAAAGAAGATCAGTTTCTATGGAGAGCCATTTCACTTAAATAAATGAGCTAATAACTGGTACTAATGACAAACATATTTTAGCTATGGAAATTATACTTTTCATTTAGTTTTTTTCCTCTAATGTATTCCGTGTCTCAAAGTGCTCGTGAGGTTGGCAGCCATGATGGATAATCACCCTTATTTTAGAGAGTGGGAGCCTGAAAAAAAGGAATGTTGGGAAACATTATCAAAGGGTGACATATCTTAGATGGAAAGTGATAAAATGTGAGGTCTTTGACTTTGTAATTAAAATCCACTGAATCCTTTCAGAGCTTTTAAAATAATACATTCCCTCCATTTGATAATTGCTATTACTTCATGTTGATATTCACCAATAATTGCATCTTGCATTTGAAGACACTAAGGATAATTCTAAAAGGCAAGGAAATTTCATTTATAATAAAAATTCAAAATAAAAAATTGACTATGAAGTTTATTTCTTTGTCTCTTTTTTGGAACAGATAAACTTACAATGCTAAGTAAAATGTGGTCACAAGATACAGTCAGAGCTGCTTTGCATAATTGTGGTGTCTGTATAATTGTCAAGTTGTTCTGCAAATGTTCGCATGGTCTGAAAAGTTTCAATTCTTTTAAGAAGTATTTGTTCATTGTAGAAATTCAGTTTGATTGCCAGCCAGGGTCACCTAACAGACTCAATCTTGGAAAAAATAACATGACTTGATATAGAAACACTAGAAGACTAGACTATTTTCGACTTGTGCTAAAGCATTCAATTCAGATAGAAAGATTCTGGGGGAATCAAGGAAGACATCCAATTTTTTTTGTCAAGATGCAAGTTCTTTATGATTAGGTGAAATGAAATGTTAGTGAACAGAGAGCTGGGTAAGTACTTTAGTCATTTTAAAATTTACTTTATATGTAGAGAAGAGAAGCAGAGAGGACAAGATTTTCTTGTTTCATGGAGCATTGCTGTTGACTGTGGAGAGTTGTTTGTTAAGCTGTCTTCTACACCTGGGGTTATCAGCCTTGGCCGCTCAACAAGCATCCGTGAAACTTTTAAACACAGATGTCTGAACTTTGTCCAGATCTACTGAATCTGAGTTTCTGGCATCTGTAATTTAGAAAGCTCCAATGGTGATTTGGAAGGAGTTGAGAATGGACGTGCTGAAATTGTGTGGCTAGATGTTGAAGGGGGCCTTCTACTCTCTCCACTTTGCCTTCAGTCCTAGAACATCTAAGTCTGTGTGCTTTTACATATTGGGCTTCCTGTATCAAGTTTTAAAAATCAGTGATGTGAAGGGGTCCATAGCTCTCCCACTCCCCTGTTGCCTGCTTAGCTTCTTGCTCTTCTCACCATCTTAAGAGAGAAAGTTGAGGGCATGTTCTCCCTGGAGAGAAGGGAGAGTGTTGTAGCATGGAAAGAAGGACTCAAGGGATCTAGATGGTGGGGTAGAATGACCTGGAAAAGACAGTTCTCTTTGAGGGTGATGCAGCATGGGGGGAGTGAAATGAAAGACTTCCAGTATTAGACAGGGTAGAAGTGGAGATGAAGGTAGAGACTGGGGTATAAGAGTTCACATAGGAGGCTTTGCAGACTGATCCTTGAACAACAATAAGTGTTTGAAAAGAAAGAAAAATTGAGACTTCTAACTGGGTCACGCTTTTTAAAATGTGATTTCTCTCGGGCAGGGGTTATTAGTTTTGGGGGAAGGGATCAGTTAAAAATGCTAAAAGCATTTGTGGGGCTGCTGCTTTTTTTTGTTTTTTTTTTGAGTTGCAGTCTCACTCCATTGCTCGGGCTGGAGGGCAGTGCCATGCTCACAGCCACTGCAGCCTCAATCTGCTGGGCTCAGGCAATCCTTCTGCTTCAGCCTTCCAAGTGGCTGAAACTACAGGCACGCACCACCACGCACAGCTAATTTTTTGATTTATTGTAGAGACAAGGTCTCACCAAGTTGCCCAGGTTGGTCTCTAGCCCCTGGGTTCAGGCAATCCTTTTGCCTCTGCCTCCCAAAGTGCTGGGATTACAGACGTGAGCCACTGCACGGGGCCCGTGGACTTCTTAATGATATCAAATATTCAAGGTCTTTCCACTCTTCTACTCCATCTGCCTTAGCATTGCGGACTTTTGTCTCTGTGCTGGACCTTCCATGGTCACAAGAGGCATCACATCCAGATTCATGGTAAGAGAAGGGGCAAGTGGTAAAGGCAGAAGCATGTAGCTTCCACAAGTCCTTTTTATAAAGAAGGGAGAGTATCTCAGTGCCACTATCAGAATGTCCCTTTCAGTTATTGGCCAAATTTGGTCATATTGCCGTCACTAACTATAAGTGAGCATGCAAAAGTGAGTATTGAGGTCTTCTGGCATCCATAAGGAAGGGCAAGAAGGGACAATGGGGCTAGAATTGGCTGTTGGGTAAGCCAACCAGCAGTGTATGCTGCAGAGGAATGAGATGTGGTGTCACAGCTTCACAGGTCTTATCCTTGAGTCAAAAAAGTGCCAGAAAGTGATCCCTATCAAAAGAAATTTGGAAATTTCTGTCTTAGCACAGTGATTTTTAGGTTTCACAATCATTTAAAATATGTTGAGCCATATGGGGTCTCACCCATGTAATTCTAACACTTTGGGAGGCTGAGGCGGGAGGATTGCTTGAGCCCAGGAGTTTGAGACCAGTCTGGGCAGCATAGTGAGATCCTTTCTCTAGGAAAAAAAAATCAAATAAATAAATAAATATGGGCATGGTGTTGCACATCTATAGTCCCAGCTACTCAGGAGGCTGAGGCAGAAAAATTGCCTGACCCAGGAGGTTGAGGCTGCAGTGAGTTGTGATTGTGCTACTGCACTCCGGCCTGAGTAACAAAGTGGGACCCTTTCTCTACAATAAATAAATAAATAAATAAATAAATAAATAAAATTAATTGGGTATGGTGTTTCACACCTATAGTCCCAGTTACTCAGGAGGCTGAAGCAGAAAGATTGTTTGAGCCCAGGAGGTTGAGACTGTAGTGAGCCTCACACACACACACACACACACACACACACACACACACAACCCTTGTTGAAAGCAGATGTCTGGACCTTTGTCCTACAGATTTAGTGGGCTTGGAGATTTACCTTTTTTTTTTTTTTTTTTGAGTTGGAGTCTCAACTCTGTCACCCAGACTGGAGTGCAGCGGCCGCTCCCGGCCACCGCAGCCTCAACCCGCTGGGCTCCGACTATCCTTCCGCCTCAGCCTTCCAAGTAGCTGGAACTACAGGCACGCACTACCACGCACGGCTAATTTGAGATTTACCTTTTTAATCGTCTTTTCAGATGATTCTGATGCAGGAGGTCTACGGACCACACATTCAGAAACACTGATTTTTAAAGATAAGCTCCCTTAATTTGTTGATTCTCAAACTTGCTGAATATGAGAAACACTAGGAAGATTTTTAGAGATGTAAATGGGCCCTTTTTTCAACTAATTAAATTAGAAAATCTGGGTTTGAGAGATCAAAATCACTTCCAAAGTGATTCTAAGAGCATCAGGAATGAGAAGCATTGATTTAAAGACTTTACTGCTTAACAAGCTCCTTGCATAAATAGTGAAGCCAGGAAGAGCTGGGGTGACATGAATAAGGTACCAAACTCTCCATGCTCGCACTTGGTCATCTTTGAGAGGAGCAGATAGAGAAGAGACAAACAGCCTGGCAACCTTAGATAAGGTAATTAGCAATTGGTGCAAGAAATCAGCAGCGAAAGGTAAGGCATGTCTTTCATGTCTTTAAATACGGTTTATTCTTTTCATTTAAAAATATTTTCTCTTTTTATTCTCAAATAATTTCAAACTTACAGAAAGGTTCCAAGAATAATACAAAGAACTCTCACATACCCTTCACCCAGATCACCAATGTTGATTATTTTGCCACATGTGTTTTATAATTCTCTCTACCCCCTCCCACATATATTATCCACACACATATTCTTTTCTGAGTCATTTGAAAGTAGATGGCATAGTTCACATCCCTCTGTCCCCTAAATCTTCAGTTTGTATATATCTGAACTATAGCCCATATTCCAGTTTTCCTAATTATCTCAATAATGCCCTTGATAGCAATGTATTTTTCCTGGCACAGCTTCAGTCTAAGATCGTGCATTGCATTTAGTCATCTTGAGTCTGTAATTCCCTAATCTGGAACTGTGCCTCAACCTTTCTTTGTTTATCAAGACATTTGCATTTTTTAAAGAATAAGGACCATGTATTTTATAGAATGGCCCTCAATTTGGATGCATCTGATGTTTCTTCCCAGTTCATTTCTCGTTATGCATTTTTGGTAGGAACACTACATGAGTGCTGTTGTGTCCTTCTCAGGGTATCACAATCCGAGACATACCATGTATATCTGCTCCTTATGGGAAACACACAGGGCACCTTTTTTTGCAAAGAATTATTCTCCTTACTCTCAGGCCAATGTTTTCTGACATTTTGACCTCTTGGTTAAGGTGTTGCCCTTCTTTTCTGTATAGAACTTTCTTTTTCTAAAAAAATATATTTTCTTCTGTTTTTAATTGACACATAATAAGTATACATATATTTATGGGATACAGAGTGATGTTTCGATACATATATATAGTAATCGTGTTGATGGGTATGCTAATTATCCTGATTTAAATCATGATTTTACATACTAGTTTTAGATGCAGGCATTTAAATACTGCTTTTAGGGTATTCTACCATGTGCTGTAATAAGTCCATAGAGCACGCATTTATTAATATTTATGTATATGGTATAATTAAATGGCTATTTTGCTCAAGAATACAGAAATATCACTAAAAATGGTAGTCTCTGGAATCCTTTGCAGCCCATATCTGTAGAGATAAACTTGGCAGTTGGCTGTGATGCCACATAGTTTAGAATGGATTATGTTGCACAACTGGCGCCTATGGGTGTGAAGAGCCTCTTGTCTTCGGTGGCAGGTCTAGCGGATTAAATAAGACAATTTCAGATTCTCAACAGTAAATCCAGTGTTATTCTGCTGGTAGATAGAGAATTTTAAAATATATGTGTAACTATCTACATAAGACACCAGCTTATATTCTGGAACAAGGGGCTTTGTGACAAATGTTGTTTATGCTGGTGCGCTGAAGCTTCCAAAATGTCACCTAAGTATTAAGTAATGTATTAATTCATACATGTTAAGTTTAAGTGTTAAGGAATGCATTCATTCGTGTGTAAGTTTAAGTGCTAAGGAATACATTCGTTCATGTATGTTAAGTGTTAAGAAATGCATCAGTTCATGTGTGTTAAGTTTAAGTGCTAAGGAATGCATTGGTTCATGTATGTTAAGTTTAAGTGTTAAGAAATGTATTCGTTCATGTGTGCTAAGTTTAAGAGCTGAAGAATGCATTAGTGCATGCATGTTACTGGCCTAGCTCTGTGATGATGCACATTGCCAGGGCATGACAGTCTTTGGGGTATAGCCAATTGTAGTTTCCTGGCAGAAAAACAAAGAAAGAAAAAGTAACTATACAAGAAGAAACTAAAAGAGGAAGTTACAATTCTATTCTACAAACTCAGGTGAGGCACTCACTGTGTGCAAGGTAATATCATAAGGTGAACACGAAGATAAACAAGAAATAAATCCTACCTTCAGTAGAAAAACGCACAAGGTGAATAACTAGGGGCACGGAAGTTTTTTGTATATCATGAGACATTTGAAAGTCATGCTATGTAAATGACTTGTAAATTCAGAGGAGAGAAAATTATATTCTTCCTTGGATTTTGTGGATAATTTTAGATGAAGTGGTAGTTTTATTTATTTATGTATTTATTTGAGTTGGAGTCTCACTCTTGTCACCCAGGCTGGAGTGCAGTAGCACACTTATGGCCACCGCAGCCTCGACCTGCTGGGCCCAAGGCGTCCTTCCCTCTCAGCCTTCCAAGTAGCTGGAACTACAGATGCACGCCACCATACCCGGCTAGTTTTTGTGATTTATTGTAGAGACGAGGTCTCACCAAGTTACCCAGGCTGGTCTCGAACCCCCAGGCTCAGGCAATCCTCTTGCCTCGGCCTCCCAAATTGCTGGAATTACAGGCTGAGCCACCACGCCTGGCCGAAGTGGTAGTTTTAGACGTGAGGACTGAATGCTATGAGTTGAATTGTGTTCTTCCCCAACTCATATGTTGAAGCCCCTGCCTCAGTACTTCAGAATGTGAACCTATTTAGAAATAGGTTACAGATATCATTAGTTAAGATAAAGTCATACTGGAGTAGGATTGGTCCCTAATCCAAAATTACTGGTGTCCTATAAAAAGGGATATTTTGGAGACACAAACACTAGGAGAACTTCATATGAACATGAAGACAGTAATCAGAGATCCATATGCAAGGCAAAAAATGCCAAATATTGCCAGAATACCTCCAGAAGCTAGGTGATAGACTAGAAAAGGCCTGTCCTCAAGCCCTCAGAAAGAACAATCTTGCTGACATCTTGAGCTCCGACTTCTAGCTTCCAGAGCTGTGAGACAATACAAATCTGTTGTTTATGCCATTCAATTTTTGGTTCTTTGTTACAGCAATCATAGGAAACTAATACACATGGGTATGATTTTGACCAATAACAATTAGCGAAAAATGTATACCTGATAGAGAGAACAGCATGAACAAAAAACATGGAAGTAATGGTGTATTCTGGTAATAGGTATGAGGTAGCTGTGACGTAGGTCAAAGTATGTGCAAGAGGAAAAGGTAAAGAGGTCAAAAAATGTTTGGGGAAGATTGTGAGGAACCTTCAATTCTTTGTTAAAGGTTATGAGATACTGAGTCCTGCTAATATCTGTTCATATTGTCACAGCCCCTAGAGAAGGGCATGGCAAGGGCTCAAGGGCTTCTACACACTCATGAACAATATTCCTGAGAGCTAATAAAAGTTGCTATTCCCCTTATCTCCTACATACTCCCAATAAACTGTAAGATGCGAATCTCCATTTTCCCCCTTTTTCTGAGTGGCTATAAGTTTGAATAATGTAGTATCAGTGTAATCATAAGCCTTGTGATTTTTATAACTTTTGTATCAATGTAATATAAGTTTTGTGATTTATATAACTTTTGCATAATACATGATGTTTTAGGCCTTATAAACTTCCTTTATTCTATGGCAGATTGATTAACACGTCTGTCGAGCCCTACTGATAAAAGCTATGAGATACCTCTGATACCTGGCACCCGGAAGTCTGGACCAAAAATATCATTATTGATAAAATGTGTCTGAAACTCAAGTTGTATGCAATGATCTGCTGGTCAAGTGGCTAAT
Organism: Tarsius wallacei; assembly: GCA_963574415.1. Taxonomy (NCBI): domain Eukaryota; kingdom Metazoa; phylum Chordata; class Mammalia; order Primates; family Tarsiidae; genus Tarsius; species Tarsius wallacei. The sequence goes on from CAUYQG010177077.1 coordinate 53,538, forward strand.
GTATACGTACTAACAAATCTGGACTTATAAAAGTGAACTGTGAAAGCCTGAAGGGAGAGCAGAACCATTTTAGAAAGACCTCAAGTCTGGCTCTGCTCCTTGGATCCGAACTCAGAAATAAACTTCTTTCTATCAGTTCCCAGCCCCTTTAATTTACTGGTATCCAGGGAAGCAGCTGAGTGTTACTCGGACCATAACATATGGCCCTTTTTTCTTTGGGTATTGAGGAGCTGTAGAAGGTTTCCAGAGGAGCATGGAATGTTTAGACCTATCTAAATCATTCTTATCTACACAAAATACTTTTGGAGGAAAATATGTGAGGAAATATTTATTTAACCGAGTGTGAGGAAACTGACAAATAAACCATAGCCTGTAAATGAGGTAACCTTATTTCCGCCCAATCCTGTCCGATGACATGGAATACTTTTGCCCCACATCTCATCTTTAGCAAATGTCACCGTGCTGCTTTGCAAGTGTTTCTTGCCAGGCCTACTGTCCCTTGATTATATCAGAAATTAATCACTCAAATATTTCTGAATGCTAATTTCCTGAATGTAGTTGGTAAAAGTTCAGAAGAATTGGCCATTATAGGAGTTTAAAAGGAGAGTGGTCACTTGAAGGACTGAAAGGAACATTTTTTACTTGTAGTTTGTCTCATTGTTCTTCAGTTCCTCTGAAGAGTACAGTACAGGGTACAGTACAGCATATATGTATGTATTAGTCAGTGTTCTCCAGAGCAACATCAACAAAGATTATCTATCTCTATCTTTCTATCTATCTTCATATACATATTTTTGTGGTGATGTGTCACGTATTCCGTCAAACCTAGGATACCATCAAACCTAAGAGATTTATTAGGACAAATTGCCTCACAGATTATGGAGGCTGAGAAGTCCCATGATCTGCAAGCTGGAATCCAAATAAGTTCCAGTCTAAACTCAAAGGCCCAAGAACCAAGGGAGCCAGTTATCTAAGTCCAGTCCAAGGGCAGAAGACCGATGTCCCAACTCAAGCAGTCCGGCAAGATGCAAAAGGGGCAAATTTTCTTTTTTCCTCTACCTTTTTGTTCTATTCAGGCTCTCAACGGATTGGATGATGCTGACCCGTATTGTAAAGGGCAATCCACTATATAAGTCCACTGATTCAAATGCTAATCCCATCCAGAAATACCCTCACATCACACCCAGAAGTAATGTTTAATCTGGGCACCCCATGTCCTAGTCAAGCTGCCACATGAAGTTAACCATTGCACTATCTCATGTTTGCTGTGAAAATTAGATGAGGTGGTACACATAATGTGCTTAGAGAGTGCTCAATAAATATGAATTCTGTGTTCTTTCTACCCATCCACCTGTCTCCATAAGTGGTGTTGATCTGTAACAATTATGGGCTTTGTTGCTTCACTCTTTATCATTCCTTTTCTCTCCTGACACATGTTACTGCAGCATCTTTCCATGAAAACTCATCATCCGTGACAGACATTGACAGGACTCAAGGGATCCTCTAGGCCTCAGAGATGACTGGTTGAGAGCTGCCAGTGCAGTAAATAAGCAGGGGGCAGGCCAAGGGGGTGGACTGCTGGTATCTCACACAATCGCAACAGTGATGGATCTGAGCTGAGCAGACAGCTCTCCAGAGAGGCTGGAATCCCAGGAAAGCTGAAGATTCTTGCATGCAGTCAGAAAACTGCATATCACTGCAGAGAGGCTGTCTTTGAAGGTCACTGAGAGAAACTTTCTCTTGTGATGTCTCAAGAAGATCTCATCCTCATGAGAGCTAGTAACAAATTATGACTGGAAAATAAAAACAACAGGATATGGTTAAATGCGAAACTTAACATTTGGCAAGAGGCATATTCTTACCAGAAGCTCTTCAAGTGATATTTATTTTTGTACTTGAGTCAAGGTCTCATTCTGTCATCCAGAATGGAGTGTACTGGTATGATCTCGGCTCATCACAGCCTTGACCTCTGAGCTCAGGTGATCCTTCCACCTTAGCCTCCTGAGGCTACACGTGCCACCACACCTGGCTGATTTTTTTTAATTTTGTAGAGACAAGGTTTCACTATATTGTCTAGGCTAGTTTTGAACTCCTAGGCTCAAGAAATCCTCTCGCCTGGACCTCCCAAAGTGCTAGGATTACAGGTATGAGCCATTGAGCCCGGCCTGCAAGTGATATTTATATGTAGAAAGGTCTGTGCTTGTCTTGCTTGCAGATGGTTGATTGATTAAAGAGTTTGATATTCATTGTGATCAAAGTTCATAGAGAAAGCTGGACCCAGTTGCTCATTTTATTTATTTATTTATTTATTTATTTATTTTGAGTTGGAGTCTCACTCTGTTGCCCAGGCTGGAGTGCAGTGGCACACTCACAGCCAACCTAGCATCAACCTGCAGGGTCCAGGGATCCTTCTGCCTCAGCCTTCCAAATAGCTGGAACTACAGGCGTGTGCTACCACACCCAGCTAATTTTTGATTTATTGTAGAGACGAGGTCTTGCTAAGTTCTCTGGGCTGGTCTCGAACCCGTGGGCTCAGGCAATCCACTCACCTCAGCCTCCCAAAGTGCTGGGATTACAGGCTGAGACACCAAGCCCGGCCGCTCATTTATTTTTAAACAAAACACTCTACCATCAATTGAACTCTTCCGGAAAAGTTTGGTTATACAACAGTAATAAACATTCCCATTGTATTAGTGGCTTTTACAACATTGCATTATTTCTCACTTTTGCTTGACATACACCTAGTAAATTTATAGCTCCTCTAATTCTCAGTATTATCTACTTTTTATTGAATATCTACAATGTGGTGATTGTAAGACTAGTACTTTGCTAGTCTTATTAATATTCCCAGGGAAAAGGAAGACACAAATATCGTTATTCCACAACAGAGATTGACAAAACAGTGCGTGAAAGATTGTATACTTTATCCTAGCCAATCCAGTTAGTGACAAAGTTGAAACTAGAATCTTGAGAACTGTTCTCATAGCAGGTTGGAAATGCTGATTCCAAGGCTCCCCTTTGTGGGCCTGGGGAGATTCCCATTCTTCTGGTAAGAGAAGGGCACTTTGGGAATGTGACCTGGCTCTTCCACACCTCTCTTAGGATGATTGCTACTAGGTCATATTGTCAGTTGAAAAGCCCTGGGGAGGGCAAGGTTAAAACTCTGTAACTTTGTTGCTACTTTTGCAGAGAGAGAAGGTCTGAACTTGAAGGTTGAATTTGAGATCATCATAGAATTGCTGATTAAACTCTAACCATAGCATTAGCTATGTGTGAATAAACTGTCAACATCTACAGTATATTCAAATCTGCATTTCTGAGAAGGCAATTAGCCTAATTAGTTTAGTAATGAATAATGTTAACCTTTCAAATATCATCACAGAGTCCATAATGTCAGTTTACTTCTGTCCCCCAACTTAATTTGTCATTTGGAATTGAGATGGAAGTGGTGTCTTTATATTTAAAACAACTGCTCAGCTAGGTGGGGTAGAACTGGAAAAAAAGTCAAACTAGTTATTTGAAGGCAAGAGTATCTGAGGGATTATTTAAATATTTCCTATTCCAAATATGACTATTTTAATATCATGGCAAGAGTGCTTAAAAGTAAAGATTATATATTTTAGCTTTTTCCTCCAATGTCATTGGATGGTTTCAGATTAGTTTATCAAAAGTTGATTTAATTGTGTCATTTCTTTTTTTTTTTTTTTGAGTTGGAGTCTCACTCTGTTGCCCAGACTGGAGTGCAGTGGCTGCTCCCGGCCACCGCAGCCTCTACCTGCTGGGCTCTGGCAATCCTTCCACCTCAGCCTTCCAAGTAGCTGGAACTACAGGTGCACGCTACCACACCCGGCTCCTTTTTTTGATTTATTGTAGAGATGAGGTCTCACCAAGTTGCCCAGGTGGGTCTTGAACCCACGGGCTCAAGCAATCCACTCACCTCAGCCTCCCAAGGCATGGGATTACAGGCTGAGCCACCGAGCCCGGCTAATTGTGTCATTTCTATTTCCTAAATCAGTGTTTCCAAACCAGCTTTCAATCAGTTTTTAAAAGTTGGGGTGGCCTGATATGGTGGCTCATGCTTGTAATCCCAGAATTCTGGGAGGCTGAGGCAAAGGATTGCTTCAACCTAGGAGTTCAAGACCGGACCGGGAAACATAGTGAGACCTAGTCTTTACAAAAAAATCAAAAAAATTAGCCAATTGTGGTGGTGTGCACATGAGTCCCAGCTACTCAGGAGGCTGAGACAGAAAGATCAACTGAGCCCAGGAGGCCAAAGTTGTGGTGAACTGTGATTGTGCCACAGCACTCCAAACTGGATGACTCAAAAAAAAAAAAAAAATATGGCTTGGCTTCCCAAAAACTCTAATTTTGCTTTTCTAGTAGCAGTAACCCATTGTGATCTGATAGGTACAATCCAGATGCTCCTCCAACTTTAAAAGAGCTGACTACAGTGAGTGGAGTGGACTTGAAACAAGCGGACACAGCCTGCCCAGTAATTTAACTTTGCCCTTTTATCTAAGACTTGTTAGCAAAATCACTGGTTTCTGTCTTTTTAATATTTTCTCATATTAGAAAGTAGAGACGTGCATAATCCCTCATGGGGGAAATCAGAAGCAGTACATACCCAGCCCTTTGAAGGAAATCAGAGGAGGCTCTTTAATATCTAGTTTAATATTTCTGAAGCACAGTTAGTCACTTCCTAAGACGTGGCTTTATGTACGTCTTAATATTCTTTAAAAGTCTACCACAGAAAGATAATTAAATGATTGTTAGGACCCTTAACAACAGGTTACATTGTTAAAACCTAGAGGTTATACGTAGAACATAGATACTATGATATATAACAAAATATAAAATGTTAACATAAAATACAGCATGTAAAAAAACATGATTTTACATAATACGACATTATCCTCTCCCCAAATTAGAAGTGTGTTATAGCTCACAGGTTCATTTGGAAACCAGTTACTTGGAACTTAGAAAAATTCCTTGTTTTTGGTATTATTATACTGTTTTTTATTATTATATAATAAATATATTATAAGAACAATATAATATGACATGGTATTTTATTATATGATAATATACAACTTGTTATAACATATTATTATATCATTATTATTTCCTGATATTTCAAAAGGTGATTAACTCCATGGTGAGTTCACATAGCTATGGGGTTTTTGTTTCTGTTTCTGAAATAGTTTGTACTTGACAACAGCACCTTACTATCTTTTTCATTTATTTGCCTGATAGCACAGTTAAGCTACAAAACTAAATATGCTTTGATGTTCTTACTGTGAAACACCACTAAATTATAATGTAATTATGATAAAAAAAAACTGTACAATAGGACAAGGAAATATGCTGACTTGGGGGGACAATTTCTTCTTCCAGAGAAGAATTGGCAAGCATGTAGCTCTTTGGACGAAGGGAGCCCCCACGTGGCATAGTTCAGCCGTGGGTATGTATGGCATTTAAAAACCCTGTGTTTATGAACGGTGGAAAATCTGCCTTAATATTAGTAACATTGATGATAAATATAAGCCTAAAAACGAGAATAACATCTACTGAGTGGTTATAGGCACTGTGTTAAGACATAGGCATTGCCTTAAAAATACTTTGTCTCACTAGACAACTTTATGAGGTGGTTACTGTGGAAACTGAGCCTTGCTCAGTTAAGTGGCTTGCCAAAGCCCTCAAGCAAAAAACAAGGTGCTTGCCAAAAGCCCGAGTGTTCCTCCAACGTGCTCTAATAACTGCTTACATGTCCATTAAAAAAATAAAGTTACATAAGTTGTCTATTTTATATATAATATTATAAATAAAATCAGAATTTAAGAAAAAACTCACTCAAAATCTTACGACTCACAGATAACTGCTATTAATATTTTTATGTCTATCCTTTAACACCTTTCTCCACAAATATGTAAATATAAAAAATAAAATGATAAATAATAATGTAGTTATTAGATTATAAAAATAATATAATAAATATATAATTTAAAAAACATATTTATAAATATATAATTATGCTATAAATATATACATATCTAATATAAATTTGATATCACACTCTGTATATAATTCCGTACCTACTTTTCCTGGCTAATAATATACTATGAGCACATCTCCATATCAATAAATATAGATAGATGGATCTTTATTCTTTTTTAAATGAATTTTTTTTGTTTTTTGTTTTGAGTTGGAATCTCACTCTGTTGCCCAGGCTGGAGTGCAGTGACTCAGGGTCACTGCAACCTTTATCTGCTGGGCTCAGGTGATCCTTCTGCCTCAGCCTACCAAGTAGCAGGAACTACAGACATGTGCCAACACGCATGGCTAAATTTTTGATTTATTGTAGAGATGAGGTCTTGCTAAGTTGTGCAGACCGGCCTTGATCCCGTGAGCTCAGGCAATTCTCTCACCTTGGCCTCCCAAAATGCTGGGATTATAGGCGTGAGTCACTAAGCCCGGCCCTAATAGATCTTTATTCTAACTGGATGCTAAGAATTCCATCGTACAAGTAAAACTATTTATTTATTCCTATTCCAATTATTTAACATCTAGATTCTGTCTAGTACTTTTCTACCATGAAAATTACTTTTGACAAACATTCTTATTGAAATTTTAAGGTCAAAATGTATGAGTGTTTTTAAAGATTATGATACACATAGCTAAATTTGTCTTCAGACGACGACACTAGTGTACAGAATTGTACGAGAATACCTTATCTTCACATGCCAGCCAAAGACACTACTGCTTGTAATCTTTGTCAATCTGACAAGCATAAAATATGTGACTTTAATTTGCACTTTCATTATAAGTGAAGATGAGCATTTTTCTGTGTTTATTATCTATAGTTTTTCTTTTATGAATTTTATATTCATACGTTTTACCCATTTTCTCCTCAGATATTTATCTTTTATTTCTTATTGGCTTATAAATGTGCTTTATATATATTGAAAACATTAACACTATATTATGGTTAATTACAAAATTTTTCCGCCACCATTTAAAAATGTTTTACCTTTTGAATGGTGTTTTTTGCCTTTCCAAAGTTATATTTTTTCACTGATAAACTCTAGTACATTTTTTACTACAGCCTTATTGGGATATAATTTACATTTTACTTCAGCAGTTTTTATATTCACAGAATTGTGCAACCATTACCATTCTAATTTTGGAATATTTTCTTCACTTCAAAATGAAACTCTTCCACTTAGCAGTTAGTCCCTGTTTCACCTTCCATCTAGCTTCTGGAAGAATTAATTTATTTTCAGACTTTATGGATTTACCTATTCTGGACACTTCATATAAATAAATCATATGTGGCCTTTTGTGGCTGGTATCTTTCACTTAGCATGAGGTTTTCAAGGCTCATCCATGTTGGAACATGCATAAATACTTCAATCTTTTTTATTGCCGAATAATATTCCACGATACAGATGTATTATATTTTATTTATGCAGTCATCTGTTAACAAACATGTGGGTTTTTTCTACTTTCTAGCTATTGCGAATAATACCACTATGAACATTTAAAAAATGTTTTAGTTTGAACATATGTTTTCAATTCTCATTTGCATATATCTAGGAGTAGAATTACTGGTCATATATTTAACATTTTGAAAATTGCCAAAACCTTTTCTACCGTAGTTGCACTATTTTATAATTCCACCAGTATTGGTGAGGGTTCCAATTTCTCTACATTCTTGTCAACACTTGTTATTAACTGTCTTGTTATTAACTCTCTTTTTAATTGTAGTTATCCTAGAGGGTGTGAAGTGGTATTTCATTGCAGTTTTGACTTTCATTTTCTTAATAACTAATTTTGTTGAACATATTTTTGTATGCATATTGACCATTTGTATATCTTATTTGGAGGAATGTTTATTCGAGTCCTTCATCCATTTTTAAGTGGGTTATATGTCTTTTTATTGTCGAATTGTAAGAGTTCTTTTTATGTTCTGGATACTAGACTCATCAGATATATAATTTGCAAATATTTTCTTTCATTTTCTTTGGTTGTCTTTTTTCACTTTCTTCAGGGTATTTTTTTTGTAGTACAAAACTTGTAATTTTGACACAGTTTGATTTAGCAGAGTTTTTCTGTTTTTCACATGTGTTTTTGGTGTCACATATCTAAGAAAACATTGTGTAACCCAAGTTCACAAAGATTCACTGCTGTTTTCTTCTTTTTGATGCAACATTAGTACTTTTATAAAATATTTTCTCTTTGTCATCGTATTAAGGAAATTTCTTCTCCTTTTAAAATTATATATTCTATTATATGTCTTTATTGTAATTTTTGGTTGTGCTTTTACAATAACATTTTAATCCCTCTGGGATGTATTTGGATGTAAGAAGTGAGGTAGGAAAATCTTCCCATTTTATATTTCAGAGCACCTTAACATAAATTAAGTCATTTTATGCTTATGAAGTAGATAAGAGATACATAATTTTTCAAATTTTATACACGTAGGCACAATGATGCAGAGATTTCAAATAAAGTATGTTGCCTATAGTAACACAGTTGCTTCCTGGCAGAATCAAGTCTGGAATCAGGCCTTTGTCCCTGCCCAGAGCTCTTTATGCTCCATCATCTTGTCTCCTAGTTGGCATTAGTTACAGTTTTCTTTTCTGTGGTATTTATATTATTCACTGGATGTGAACTTGATCATCAGGTTTATGAAATCGTTACTAAATGCAGCTTATTATATATTATTGTTGAGAATTTCAACTTTTGTTTTGTTTTGAGTTGGAGTCTCACTCTGTCACCCAGGCTGGAGTGCAGTGGCGCGCTCATGGCTACCCCAGCATCAACCTGCTGGGCTCCGATGATTCTTCCGCAACAGCCTTCCAAGTAGCTGGAACTACAGGCGCACGCGACCACGCCGGCTAATTTTTTGATATCTAGAGATGAGGGCTTGCCAATTTGCCCAGGCTGGTCTTGAACCCCTGGGCTTAGGCGATCCACTCGCTTCGGCCTCCCAAAGTGCTGGGATTACAGACTGAGCCACCGAGCCCGGAAGAGAATTTCAACTTTTTCGAGGTCCCTGGTCTGTCATTGACAGTGTGGCCTCAGGCAAAATAATCACCAATGACCATGACAATAACAGTAAACTTATGTTGACACTCCCCATGTGCCAAATGCCAAGTTAAATTTTTCACATGAGTTATCTCATTTAGTCCTCACACACACAAAACCCTATGTCTAGATGCTATCACTGAAATACATACCCAGGGCTCCCGGCTCAGCCTGTAATCCCAGCACTTTGGGAGGCTGAGGTGAGTGGATTGCCTGAGCCCGCTGGTTCAAGACCAACCCGGGCAACTTGGCAAGACCTCAGCTCTACAATAAATAAAAAAATTAGCCGTGCGTGGTAGCATGCGCCTGTAGTTCCAGCTACCTGAAGGCTGAGGCAGAAGGATCGCCTGAGTCCAGCAGGTGGAGGCTGCGGTGGCCATAAGCGTACCGCTGCACTCTGGCCTGGGTGACAGAGTGAGACTCCAACTTGGAAAAAAAAAAAGAAAAAAGAAAAAAAAAAGAAATCCACAGTATGGAGCCTAGCAACCATTTAAAAACATCTGGGTTCCTGACCAACCTTTATCCTTTTTTTTTTTTTTGAGTCAGAGTCTCACTCTGTTTCCCAGGCTAGAGTGCAGAGTCACATTCATGGCCACCGCAGCCTTGACCTGCAGGGCTCAAGTGATTCTTCCACCTCAGCCTTCCAAGTGGCTGGAACTATAGGCACACACCCGGCTTATTTTTTGATTTATTGTAGAGATGAGGTCTCACCAAGTTGCCCAGATGGTCTCAAACCCCTGAGCTCAGGCAATCCCCTCGCCTTGGCCTCCCAAAGTGCTTAGACAGGCTTGAGCCACTGTACACAACTATACATTAAAACTTATTGAAGATCCCAAATAATTTTTTGTTTATGGCTTATGCATATCAATATTTACCATACTAAAAAGTAAAATTGAGAAAATTTTAATAAATATTTTTTGTTTGTTTTTGGAGGCACTCACTCTGTCACCTAGGCTTAAGTGCAGTGGAGCCATCATGCCTCACTGCAACCTTGAACTTCTGGGCTCAAGGGATCCTCCTATCTCACTTCCCTCAGTAGCTATGCACCACTACCCCTGGCTAATTTTTTTTTTTTTTTTGGTAGAGACAGGGTCTTACTATGTTGCCACGGCTGTATCTATTTGCTGTTGCCTTTAAAAGAACAAGAATAAACCCCTTTGTCAACATAAATAAGACTTTCCAAGAGAAAAATAGCTGTATTTTCCTAAAGAGTGGTGTTCTTTTTCATTTTTTGCAATGTCTTTTTAATGCTTTGCTTAATAGATGACTGCAGGATTCTTATATCTTCTTCCACATTTAATATGTGGGAATATCTTACATCGTGTAACCTCTGGAAATCTCCCAATGCAGCACTTAATGAGGGAGAGTAAGGAGGGCAAATAACATCTTAGCATTGTTATTAAAATAGTTCGACCTTCCAGAATCTCTAAAAGGTCTTGGGTTTCTCTAAAGAACGGTGCAGTGTAGTACAGTGGATAAGAAGACTGATGCTGACACTGGAGCTGGATGCTGGGGTTTGAATCCAGCTTCACCATGTACTTTCTTTGTGACCTTGGACAAGATATTTTGCACTTTTTACCATATATTCCTTTTCTACAAAGTGGGGATTACAGTAGTAAGGACTAAATAATTTAAAATATCCAAAACATATAAAACAGTACCTGCTAAAGAGTAAACATTTTATCTGTAATAACCATGATCATTATCATTATTGTTATTCTTATCTCCTTTCTACATTGAGAAACTGAGGTTTAATGAATGAGTTTCTGGGTTGAGATCCAAGTCTCCATTGTTTTAAAATAGTGAAACTTTAGATATGTTCCTTAGTCTGTGAAAGCCTTAGAACTCTCATCTGGGAGATGAGAATAACAAAAGTAGCTACCAGAAGAGCTGTGTTAAGTGTTAAATGAGACAATGCTTGCAAAATACTTAGCACAGTGACGGCGGTGTAGAAGACTCAATGTGTATAGGTTAATACTGATATCATTACTACGACTATTAAATATGACAACCCTAACCCTAACCCTAACGTGTGTATATCTATGTACTTGTCCACCCACACTCAGTGTTATGAATTGAATGCTTCTGCTTCCCAAAATTCATAGCAAATATCTAATCCCCAGTGTGATGACATTTGGACACAGGGTTTTGGGGAAGTAATTAGGTCATCAATGTGGAGCCCTCGTGAATGGGATTAGTGTCCTTATAAAAAAGACCCTATAGAGCTTTCTCACTCTTTTTGCTACATGAAGATATAACAAGAAGTGAGCTATCTGCAAATTGGAAGAGTCCTCCCCAGAACTGACTATGCCAGCATCCTGATTAGGACTTTCAGCTTCCAGAACTCTGAGAAATAAATTTTTATTGTTTAAATCCACCCAGTCTATGGTACTTTGTTAAGAGTATCCTAAATTGACAAGAACACTTAGAATATTAGGTACTAGCCTATGGGGACAAGCAAATAAACCATGGCATGGCCAAATCCATCAGGTTGGTCACCTTAATTAGATATCTGGCCTAACAGGGAAACTTTTCTTTATTAATTTTCAGAGGCAGCGACCAATGGATGCTTCTCCAATAACAATCTCCTAGCAACTATAATTATTTAAATACTGGTAGATTTTCAGGGAAAGCTTTTCTTGTTTCACTTTTTATTTGAAAACTCCAAACTGTTGCCTACTGATAAGTCTGAAAAATCCAACTCTGACATGACTGAACGGTTGATTGGTCTTTTGAAGTGACAATTTTTAGATTAATTAGAAATTAAAGCAGTCATTTTGCATGTAAAGCTGGGAGTGCTCTAAACTTCCTTCTCTGATAATTAAGATATGGTGTGTAATAAGCTTCGTTGATTGAGTTTGATTTGTTTGTTTTGCCATAGATATCACTTTAGGAAAGTTTTGCAAACTATTATTACTTATAAATTTTAACTTTATGTAATAGTTTTTTAACAAAAAAATTCACAACACCTTTGTTTTATAGATAAAACCGATTTCTTTAAAAATAATAAAAATTGTATGGGAGCCTCTTGGATTTAAAAAAAAAATACTAGGTTAATAGAGAAACCCTTCTACAAACATCTAAAATTTTTGGGGTAAAACAAAAAAACTTTTAAAAAAGTGACTGTATTAGGGTGGTCCAGAGAAATAGAACCAATAGGATGTGTGTGTGTGTGTGAGTGTCTGTATAAAAAGTATATATATGTATGTGTACACATACACACATATATAAAATTATTGCAGTCTCACTGGGGCTGCACTGCCAGCCTGAGACTCACGTGGCGACCAAGGACATTATGGCACCTGGAGAACTCGGGGATGCCAACAGTCGTGGAGTCCCCTAGGAGTGCTATAGCTTTCAGCTCCTCTAGCTATGCGTCTTGCTTGGAGGACCCGGAGAAGAGGATGCTGCAGCACCTGAAAACTAGGGGATGCCAACCGCCGTGGAGCTCCGAGGAGTATTACCGCTCTCAGCTCTTGCTTGGAGAATCAGGAGTTCTCAGGGAAGGTCGCTCAACTAGGCGAGTCCCAGGTTCTTGTCTCACGACCGACCGAGAAGAATAAGAATTCCGAACACTGAAAATAAACAAACAAACAAATAAATAAATTTGGAGACAACCTTAAGATGCTTGTTTAAACAAAGTCAACAGAATTACCTGAAAGGTGGGATACGTATCAGCAAAGACAAAAAAGGAAGAATTCTTCCCTCCAGAAACTGGAGATTCTATAAAATAAGAGAGGATATAAGGCACATTTTAAATTATGTAGAGGAAAAAATTAGGTATAAAGTGCATATGGAAACAGAAAGCAAAATACAATAAAGAATCAGACTAAGTAAATTAGGAAAAAAGTAGAGACATTAAAATTAAAACTTGAAGGGCAGATTAAAAGGCAGATCAGACATGTCTAAAGAAAATATTAATAAATTGGAATCAGAGCTGAGAAAATTATCAATAAAAATAATAACCACAATAACAAAACTAACATTGATTGACCATATACTCTGTGTCAGTCACTGTAACTGTTTGCATTTGTTAACTTGTTTAATCTTCACAAAAACTCTAAAAAAAAGCAACACTACATGCAGGTGGGTGGGATAGCAGATATAATAGTTCTAGCTTGAGCAAGAAAAATATGAATATAAATATGGGATGCATTATGATCCTAATGGTACAATTGCAGACTACAAGTAATAACAACAATTGTATCTCAGAAAGTCTCTATATTTGAATAACCTGATCCACAAGATTGCGCATTTAACTTTTGGTATCAAAAGAAATGATATCTTAGATGCTTCATTCTAAATAATTTAAGGATAAAAGTTAGAACTCTGAAGTCAATTTACCTATACTCCAATCTAGGTTCTTTTCCTTTTATTGCCTGTATAACGTTAGACAGTTTACATAATCTATTGTTCCTCTGATATAAATGGGAATTTATATGTTCAACTTCTGGGACTGTTTAGTCAGGATATGTTGTCAATTCTTTAAAATAAACTTTTTATTTTGAAATTCTTAGATTTCCAGAAAAGTTGCAAAGATAATACAGGAGTTTCTTGTATACCATTCAGCCAGGGTCTTCTAATAGTAACATCTCATATAACCATAGTACCTTGTCAAAATGGAGAAGTTAAAATTGGTACAACACTATTAACTAAATCCTTGGCTTTATTTGAAGTTCTCTAGTTTTTCCACTAATATCCTTTTTCTGACTTGGAAACCAATCCAAGTTACTATAGTACATTTGGTAATCATGCCTCCTTAATCCCTTTTAATCTGTGACATTTTCTCAGTCTTTCCTTGTTTCTGCTTCTAATGACCTTGAAAGATTTGAATAGCACTGGTCATGTAGCTTGTAGCACGTTCATCAGTTTGGGTTTGTCTGACGTTTTTCTCATTATTAGCCTGGGGCTGTGGGTCTGGGAGAAGAATCTCACAGAAGTGAATTCTCATCACAATATATCAGTATGCATTATTCTTTTGAAGAGAGTCACTAAGTCCAGCCCATACTCAAGAGGACGAAAATTAAGCTCCATTTACTGGAAGGGGGTGAATATACTCATATATTATTTGGAATTCTTTTGTAAGAAGAATTTGTTCCTTCTCCACTAATATGTTATCCAATAATTTATTTCTATCATTGTGGATCATAGCTTTAGTTAATTCTGTGGCAATTTAAAATATAGAGTAATATCTGGAGCCTAAGATCTGGTTTTCTGGCCTTGCTTTTTTGGGAATTATCTCATGATATTAACTAAAAATTCTAGACCTTTAGTGGTTCCAAATAACACCTAAAAAAATCTTACCACTTAATATGGATTTGGGAAGCTCCAAATAGTATAGTTTAAAAGTAAACCAATATTTAAGAAAATACATGCATCTAAAATCCCTGAACTTTTGCTAATTTGACATTTGAAAAGTTAATTTTTGAAAGATAACTTTTAAATGGTCTCTCTATACATGCATGCATGCATTTTAAGATGCATCAAGTACCAGGGGTGCCAAAAAATGTATAATGTATGCACATTTTAAGAGATGTTACCTAGGTATTACTTTAAGTTTGTGCTAATCAGAAGTGTCTAGATGCTGATGGTAACTACCTTGAGCACCACTTGTAATTGCAGAAGTCAAATGTGACTTGTATTCATCTTTTGTTATTGGTATATATTGAGTATTACAATCTTAATAAAATTTTTTCCCTTCTTAAAATGTGTATTGTTTTGGCACCCTCTGTTTTAAATACCCCATTATCCCTTTTTTTTCTAATTCAACAGTAATTAGAACAAATTAATGTGCTGCAACAAATACAGGTTTGGTTTAATGAATCTGCAATCCTGATTACTTCCTAAGAAGTAGACTTTTGGGGAGAATCTATGATTTTTGGTTTTGTTTCTGATTAACCAGTAAATTGTAATACTTACAACAAGGGAAGAATGCTTATGGAGTGCTTCTGTATCAGGCCTCGTGCTAGGATCTGGGAAACAACCGTGTACTAGGAAGTCATGGTTACTGCCCTCATGAGGCTTATAGATCATGAGGAGCCAGAAAATATGCAGACAAATGAACACAATTACTGATGTGGGAAGAGCTAAAAAACCAACTGCTAAATAGATTAAACATTTGGTGGTCGAGTATGGTGGTGTGCGTCTTTAATCCCAGAGTTTTGGGATGCTGAGGCGGGAGGATCATCTGAGCTCAGGAGTTGGAGGCTGCGGTACATTATGATCATGCCACTGCAATCTAGCATGGGCAAAAGAGCGAGACCTTGTCTCAAAAAACTCACAAAAATTTGTTGAGTATGAATAAGTACTTCAGAGATGGCGTTTAGAAAAGGCCCCTCTTGAAAAGGGTATTGATGCTGAAAGTTCCTAAAAGAACATCCTCTCATCATATAAGCAGGAAGTACACAGCCCCTGATGTACAAAGGAGCCTGATGGGGTCTAGAAACCTCATAAGCTAGCGAGGCTGAGTATAGTGCACCAGGGAAAGAGATGGAGATAGGTATGGACAGATCACGCCGGGACTTTGGGCCAATGGTAGGAAGTTCAAAATTCCAGGTGTGACTGAAAACAAGCAAAGGGATTTTATGTGATGGTGATAGTGATGGTGGTAGCAGCAGTGGTGGTGGTCCCATGACTCGTTATTTGTGATCTTAAAGCTCACTCTGACTGTGATTTGGTAAGTGGATTAGAGGGGGGCAAGAAAGTGAGAAAGAAGTTATTGCAAGCTGTTCAAAAGTACCTTGAAGCGGGATAACAAACAGTTTAATGTTAATTAACTCAGTGTTTTTCCATATTTATTTGTGTACAGGTGTGTGTGTGTGTGTGTGTGTGTGTGTGTGTGTGTGTGTGTGCATGCTTTAGTCATATTGTGGAATTAGTCTTCTCAAGAACTCAGTTGACAAAATGTTTAAGATATTTTCCCACATTAATTTTTCTGCTTACTGTTTCTCAACATATGCTCCTGTGAGTATTCAAAAGTATTCTCATCAACTAAAATGTGAGCATAGCCATTCTTAACATCTTAATGCATTAAAATAAAAAGATACATGATCCGTCTGATCTTGATAATCTACTTTGGTCTTGACAAATATATTCTTAATGGCAGCCTGTCCACTTCAGGGTTGCAAGATGACTGCCACAGTTCCATGCATCACATCCTGATGCAACAACTCCTAGTGAAAGAAGAGGGACTGTCTTTCCTTGATCAGGTGGTGAATATACACTCAGTCTTAAAATAATCACAAGCATGGAGAAGAGGATGACTGTGGAAGGCTAAGACCCATCTGGATACACCCTTGAGCATATTGCATAGAACAAAGTGGACACAGCAAGAATGAGAGGGTGGGTGTTGGAAAGGCACTGTGCCTGCTACAAGTGCACTAATAATATAAAGATATCTATTATGATTGTATGAAATTATAGTATGTTTGTATAGAATAGTGGGATCCTTTTATTAAAAAACAAAAGCAGTTATGGGCTCTGCTAACAGATCCAACTCTGCTCCTTTCATCATTATTTTTCTTATAGCTCTTCTGGCTCCTCGTGCATTTGTGATATAATCTAATGCACTGTCTTAACTAGCATGGTATTTTCTTTCATTTTTGTTTTTCTCCTTATACATCAGTTTTCCAGCTTGAACATATTTAAAATATATTTTTGTGACCTCAAATGAAGAATTGTGGTAAAAGTAATCAATAGTTGTTTTTTTTTAACCCACATCATTTTTATTTTGGAAAAATTTCAGGAAAGCCTGATGTAGTTTACTTGGGTTTTTTAAATGACATGAATGAACATATTCAAGCAAATAAAACAAAAAGTGAAATACTTCTGAAATTCAGGTGAGTAAAAAATACAATCTTATGATCTCTATAAAATTGAAGTTTATGGAGCTTTAAAGAATGGCTTTAAAAATTTAAGTTACACAGGTTTAAAAGATGAGCATAATCCCATCAAATGGAGAAAAAAAATTTCCAAAAGAGGAATTATGGAGGAAGAGGACAAAAAATCCTTTAAAAATCATTCTTCAAAGCCATTCAACTTTCTGTTTTAAAGAAATATGACTCCATTCCCACAAAATTAAAATTTAAGTTAAAATTAAAATTAAAGCGAGTGATGATATCCACATACCAGATTGAGAACCCGTATACTCTAGAAGTAACAGAAGAGTCAAGTTCATCTTCACATTCATTGTCAACTAAAGTGTCTGCCAACTCTGCAGTGCTTTATTTTGGACTATACTTTAAACACTTTGACATATATGACTTTAATATATACTGAATGAGTTTGACATTAATGATTTTTTCTTTGCCTTGATCACAGATGAAACAGCAATTGAAGAGCTGTTTCAAACTCTTGGAAACAAATTAGGAGTATTTTAGCAATTAGCATTACAATATCTCTTGCTTTTGATACCCCCTGCAGCAAAGAGTTAATGGTTGAGCTATTTAAAATTCAGTGGTGGTTCATGAGGATTTTAAGGCTCTTTCTCATTACATGGCCACGTCAGATTTTCCTTAAGTAGTTTTTTCAGTCAGTTATTTAAAAACTGGATTTAATTTCATTACAATTTCAGGTGAGTATTTTAGCACTTCAGCCCCCCACCTTTTTTTGTTGTTGTTGAAATTATGCCATGGGCTACCTTTGACACTCTCATCTTTTTAAACTAAAATGTTAGAAGCAGAAGCTTAATTCCCCCCATTTCTTTTTCTTCTTTTTTCTTTCTTTTTTTTTTTTTAAGAAAAGTTTATTTAAAAGTAAATTAGAGAGAGAAAGAGAAGGAAGAAAGAAGATTCACCTCCCCAAGGAGGGGGAGGGGGCCAAAGACAGGAAGTATGGCGACAACCATAGCTCAAAGAACACATGGCTACACCAGAGTTTAGCAAGGCAATGGCCAATTCCCCCCATTTCTTAAAAAAAAAAAATTCCTTCAGTCTCTTTTTCACTGTCAACAGTGAAGAAAATAGGGACTTGAATTTCATTCATTTATTGTAATAAACGTTGTATTCTTGATAGAAATTGCCACCCTAATCCGTAAACAGTTGTTGAGCTCATACCCTGTGAGCAATAATATGATATGTATGCATGGAGAATTGCAAACATTTGCCAACTGGAGCAGACAGTCCAAAACAAACATTGACAAAATGACTCTATAAGTAGGGTAACAGAGAATCCAAAGATAGGGACATGCCCTTAGCCTGAAAGGGAAGTGTCAGAGCAAGTTTGCTAAGGATTAAGGTCTGTGCTGAGTCTTGAAGAAAGTGACAGAGGTTGCCCGGCTTAAGCAGTGTCAAAGGGCACAGAGAGTGAAGGGAACTGCGTGTGCTATGAAATCAACTATTTAGGGTGTCTTCCCTAGTACAGAAGGGCATTTCATGAGCTAGAAAATTCCAGTGGCACAATTCTTACCATGACTTGTCTTTGTTTTATCAGCTCATTTCCACTTTATCACTCTCTTCCCGTTTTTTTTCCTGCCTACAGCAGCAAGTACTTTTTAAAAATCTTTTTATTTTTATTTTATTTTTTAATTTTAGAGTTATAGGGTACATTTGAAGATTTACTACATGCGTAAGTTGTGTGCAGGTGAGGTTTGGACTTCTAGCGAGTCCTCTTTTCCCCTGAAGTGGATTGACACCCAGTGTGTGATTTTGTGCCCCTTTTCCTTCCTCCCTCCTTCCCTCTTTTACAGTGTCCAGCATCTGTTGTTCTCCCCTTTGTGGTCATGTGACCAGTGATCAGGAACCACTTATGAGTGACAGCATATGATACTCAGTTTTTTGTTCCTGTGATAGCTCACTTAGAATCACGATCTGCAGCTGCATCCACGTTGCAGCAAAACACATGATTTTATTCTTTTTTTTTCTTTTTTTTAATTTAAAGATGTGGGGTACAATTCAGGATTAGGTATAAAAGTGGTCATCATACCAATAAAGTTTGGGCCTCCCTTGGCCCCCACTTTGCCTGGTTTTAACTCAGGTACACTTACTGATGTTGTATATCCTCCCAACCCGATTTTGTTCTTTTTTATGGCTGTGTAATATTCCATCATGTATGTGTACCACATTTTATTTATCCAGTCTACTTTTGATGGGCATGTGGGCTGGTTCCATGTTTTTACTATTGTGAATAGTAAGTAGCAAGTACTTTACATAAAAACTCTTTAGAATGTTTTTCCCTTGTAAATTTTGTTTGCTTGCTTGCTTGTTTGTTTTTTGCTGTATGACCATTTGTAGGTAAAATGTCTTCTGATGTCGTCTGTAGATCGGAAAAGGAAAGGCTTGGTAATGCTTTGTTTCTGTGGCCTACAGGGCTGGCATCATTTTCTTCATCTTTTTTCTCATTGTCTTAGCCTTCATTTCTTGTAAAATTGTGATGTTCTTATTCTGACTGTTTGACCACCCCAGTGCCTCCTTCTTTGAGTATGTTGCCTATGATCCCTGTGTCTCATATTACCAAAGCCATGCCCAGGGCTTTGAGAATTTTAAAAATAGTTTTTATCTTCTTCCTACACAATTCCTCTTTTGGAATGCACACCCCCCCCCCCCAACTTGGTGAAGTTGTGCTCATTCAATCAATATTCAGATTTCTTCTGTTTGTTCTTCCAATCCCTGGCAATATAGTCATTTTCATTTGCTAATTAGAAGTTCAGCTGCATCTCTCCTTCAAAGCCACTCAACTTTCTGTATAAGAAAAGGTGACTCCTTTTCCACAGCAGACACAGCTGAGAACTCTGAGTCAATCTCAACTAGTTGTGCAGTCACAGGCATGAAGGGTGGCTGATGTCTTTCAAAGGCCATAGAAAGATCAGTTGAATGTTATTCGCTAAGTCATGTTTTTTCTCCCACTGGTCTTTAACTCATCATGCTTACTTGAATGAGATGGAGAAGGGGTATCCACTTCTCTTTGAAGACTTTTTATTTCTTGATCCTTTATTCAGTTAAGACCATCACATTTTTAGGCCAGGTGAGGTGGCTCATGTTTGAGCAACATAGCAAGATTTTGTCTCCACAAAAAATAAAAATTAGCCAGGCATGGTGGTGCATGCCTGTAGTTCCAGGTACTGAGGAGGCTGAGGTGGAAGGATTGCCTGAGCTCAGGAAATGGAGGCTGCGGTGAACTGTGATGGTGCCACTGCCCTCCAGCTTGGGCAACAGAGTGAGACCCTGTTTTAAAAACAAAACAAAACCAAAAAAAGACTCTACTACATTTTTAATAGATGGTGCACCTAAAGATGAGGCGGGCTGCATGACTTGCTCAAGGTGTCATATTTTGTGTGAAGTAAGCAAATTGTGGCCTTCGGTAAGATACTTAACCTTCCTTGCCTCATTTTCTTATCAGTAATATGGGTATAGTAATACTACCTACCTCATGTGGACATTCAGCCTAAAATAACCACTTCTATAGGAAAAATCCAGATCATTCTCTGGAATTTGCTCACACCATTCTGAAAGCATTAGAAAATTTGCCTTGTAATCCATCTTGTTAAGCTATAGTTCTTGGGAATGTGCCGTACTATCCTGTATGAAAATAGATATACCCCTATTCCTAACCAGCTTGTTTGAAACAATAATAAAAGCTAAATAGGCTCTTTTTTCCAAGGACCGCCAACATGGGCTGCATTTGAACCAAAATTATTCCCAGCAGGAAGCTCCACAACAAGATAGCCAGCTATGTCATGCATCTGATGAAGCGGATCCAGAGGGGCCCCCTGAGAGGCATCTCCATCAAGTTGCAGGAGGAAAAGGGAGAAAGGAGGGGCAATTGCATTCCGGAGGTCTCAGCCCTGGATAATGAAATCATTGAAGTAGATCCTGATACTAAGGTAATGCTGAAGCTTTTGAACTTTGGCAGTCTGTCCAACCTGCAAGTCACTCAGCCTACAGTTGGGATGAGCTTCAAAATGCCAAGAGGGGCTGTTTGAGTCTTTCTGTGACACTGTAATATTTTCAATACACCTGGGACCAAAAAAAAGTGAATTCTATGAGTATTTGGAATAATATTGAGTCATGCTAATTTTCTTCAGGAGAGTAAATGGAACCTCTAATCAATCCCAGGATATATTTTGTTATTAAAGTGGTTGAGAAAATGCACTTGTGCTTGAGCATAGAAGACACTCAATAGATGTATGCTGAACTGAAGTGAAGACTTCATGGGGAGTCACCAACTCCACTGTTCATTGCAGAGACATTGTTGAATGAGAGTCCAGCCCAGGGCTGTGTACTTATTAACTACACAGCATGGGTTGATTACATGATGGATTTGTGTTTGGGTCTTCCACCAGGCATACAGAGAATTTCTGAGACAGCTCTCATTTGTGTCTAGGAAATCTTGTATACTTCTTGATATGCATTTTGGCTCAACCATATTAAAAGTGGAAATCAAAAATGTACTCAAGCCAAGTTATTCAGGTTCACTATTAATTTTCTGTTGAGATTAAGGGATATTTGTATCAGAGTTGTAATCATACTTATTGGAATAATTCCATTTGAAGTGATCAGAATCTCTACTTAAAGTAGACCTTTAAAATGATCCATATTTTATATTTATTGTGTGTGATATCTTTATTTATTTAAAAATGTTGTTAGGTTGCATTTTGTTTTTTATTCAGTTCAAAATACTTTCCAATTTCTGGTTTAAGGTCTTCTTTAGAATTGGGTGTTTTTTAAAATATAAATTTAAGGAGTTCAACAGTTTTGTTACATCAATACATTGTGTAGTGATGAAGTCTGGGCTTTTAGTGTACCCATTGCCTGGATAGTGTACATTGTAGCCAATAGGTAGTTTCTCATTCCTCATTCTCTTCTTGCCTTCCCACATTTTGGAGTCTCCAGTGTATAGAATTTCACTCTACTGTGTGATGTCTTTAAATCCAAAAGTTAGAGGATATGATAGTGATAGACATTCTTTCACTGTTAATTGTAAAAGCCATCTACCTAGTGTGAAAACCCAGGCTATAATAAGCACTTTTGTTCTAAGGTGACTTAGTACATGCCCATTAAAGCAACTTCAGATTTGACTAAAAGAGGAGAGAATCCCATAATAAATAAGTGTTTATTTTTGTCTTTATTCAGAACTTGATTCATCTATGACCTTATTACCACCTGCAATAGTAGTCTCTGACTTAGAAGGTCAGGAATTAGGTTCTATAGTAATCAATTCCAATATCCCCTTTTAGGAAACATTAAACAGTTTGGTTTTGACTGACTGTAAAGCTCTCCAAGAATTCTTAAAACATCAATTCATTATTTCATTTCCTTATCTGTTTTCCTAGCCC
Source organism: Tarsius wallacei (assembly GCA_963574415.1). Classification (NCBI taxonomy): domain Eukaryota; kingdom Metazoa; phylum Chordata; class Mammalia; order Primates; family Tarsiidae; genus Tarsius; species Tarsius wallacei. Next base: position 75,895 of record CAUYQG010177077.1, read on the forward strand.
TATCTCAGACCTTGACTATCTGGTAGCTGAACGATTGCAACAATCTGTTAAGTAATTCTAGTGCTGACTTTTTCTCAAATGAGAGTTGCCTGATGCATTTTGTAGTATAACAGGCACTTTGTCTTGTTCACCACCGTATGCCTAACACCTAGAATAGTACCATACACAGTTGTCACTCAAACATGTTTTGTTGACTGGAAAGAGATCTAGTTACATAGTAGCCCCCTATTTACCAAAGAACCCCTAGTAAATAAACACACAAAAACCCCTGTCAATTTTTATTGCTTCTCTACGGTATTTACATAATTAAGTCTTGTGTTTAGCATTCAAAACCCACTCTGATAGAACTGCAGTCTAACTACCCAGTTTCATTTTTCACCTCTCTTATTCTCCACTCTACCACCTTTATACCTCTTTCTCCTTGTTCCAACTTGATCTAGAAACTCCCTATTCCCTGAACACACTCTTCTGTTGTCCTGAACTTTACTTATGCCCGTCTTATTGCCTGGAATCCTCTTTACCCCAGATTCATGTTTTAAATACTATCTACATTTCAAGGCTCAGCTTAGATAGAAATTCTGTGTTTCACTGCTGTTTTATACCTCTTTTGGTCTTTTCACCTTACAGCATGCCTACCCATGTACATGAATACTCTTCTCCGTAGGTTGTAATCTTCATAGCTTGTGTATCTCTGTTTCTGACTGGTTGGTCCAGAAATGAGGACATCAGAGTTGCTAGATAATTGTTGTTAATAAGAATGTCTCCCACCAAACTGCCCAAAAGAGTCTCCATTAAATTTAGATTTTAATGTGCTTTTGGAGACAGTGGCCTTAATTAGAATAAGGCATCATGTTGTTTTAGATTCTCTGGGAGGGATGTCATAGTAATTAATTAGTATATTGCTTAGGAATAGTCAGCCTGATTAAGCAATTCTGCATTCAGAAACACTTACGTACAAACCAGGCCTTGTTGGGATTATAGACAGCAGGGGTTCTCAGCAGCAGTTGATTATCAAAATTACCTGACCTATTTTTAAAAAGCTAACTTCCTGTAGATTCTGGTGAAGGTAGGTCTATGGAAATGGCCAGAAAATTATGCTTGTAAAAATCTTCCCTGGTGACTGTAGTGCCAGCCTGGCTTGGGGACTAAAAGGAAACAAGATTTGGTGAAAGGAACATTTCCAAAAAGTATGTGGGTAAGACCAATGTAAGAAACAGAGGATGCTGGGTGGGAAGGATAGAAAGAAAACCAAAGAGAAGGAAAAGGGAAATTCACTTACTCATTGAACAAGTACTCTGAGTTGCCCAGCCTAGTGATAGATGCTGGAAATAGCATGGCAAACAAAGACGTTGTCCTCTCCTATGTTTCCTAGTGAAGAAGACACATACTCCAAGCTGTAGAAAGGAAAGAACACAGGGTAGTTTGGCAGCATGTGGCAGGGCCAACTCTTGCACTGTGTGTATGTGCAGGGGAAGGGAGTGAGGAAGACACTTAAGGAGGAAATGAGACTTAAGGAGAGATTTGAAGTAAGAGCAGGTGTGAGACAGGGGCTGAGGAGGGACAAGTGTGTCAGGCAAGACGAGGAGGTTGTAGAGAGCACTATACACTTAAGAAAGAGAAAAAATTTATCAGAGTTGGATGGTGAAGGATAAATATGGAGAGGCAAGAAACAAAGAGAATGTAAGAACTGTTCAGAGTGAGGTCATGAGATGAACATTCTGACTGTAAAATGTGATAGAATGGAGAAAGCTCTGCAGTAGTTGTCCAGGTGAGAGAAAATGGTCTGAACCAGAGTGGTGGCTGTGATGATGGGTAGGGTGGGGAGAGAGTCAGAGGTAGATTTCAGAGGGTTTGGAACTGGTAAAAGAGTAGGAGGATTCGGGAATGCATCCCATCCCTCTAGCTTAGACAATCACATGGATGGGGTTGCTATTCTTAAAGCCCGCCTTCATAAGAAGAGGAACATGCTTGGCAAAGGGAGAGGAGATGATAATTTTAAATTTTGATTTCTTGAGTTTGAGGGATCTATGGTACACCAAGTTCAGTTATTGTATATCCAACTGGATGAAGGGTCCTGAGTATCAGAAGACATTTGGACCCAATAAGCAGGTTTGAAAGTCATCAGTATAAAAAATTAATAATTTTTTAAAAAAAACTAACACTTGAGGGTTTATTACATATGGGCATTGCTTTCTTTTTATTTTATTAATTTTTTTTAGAAAGCAGTACTTACTGAGAGGATAGGAAAGCTCCCACAGTGGGAGGGGACCTAAGGGAGTTGCCCTCGGTATTGTTTTAAGTGCTTTATATTCTTTAATCTCTTTAGATACTATTATCCCTATATACAGATGCAGAAATTAAGGCTTACAAAAATTAAGTCACTTGCCCAAGTTACGTAACTAGTGGTTAGTGGTAAAATCTGGAATCGAGCCCAGATAGTCCTATTCCACCGTGCACCCAACCCCCTATGATCATTGAAGACATGAGGGTAAGTGTTATCGCTCAGAAATTTTGTATGTAATTAGATGAAAAGAGGGTCCTGCATAGAACCTGAGATCCACCAATACTAAAGTGATGAGCAGAGGATGAAAACAATCTGAGAAACAGGAAGGAAACAAAGATGTGTGGTGTTGTGAAATACAAAAGTTGAGTGTTTCACTGAGGAAAAAATATGCCCAGTGCTTCTAAGAGGCTTGATAACTCTTGATAGCTCTTGATAGATATCTGTACAGGCTGCTATAACAAAATACCTTGGTCTGAGTAATTTACAAACAACAGAACTTATTGTTCACAGTCTGGGGGCTGGAAAGTCCAAGAACAAGGGACCAGCAGATTTTGTGTCTGGTAAGGAACTATTCCTCATAAATGGTGCCTTCTATGTGTTCTTACATAGATGAAGGGGCAAACCCTCAGGTACTTATCCTGTTCGTGAGAGTGGAGCCCTTATGACCAAATTGCCTCCCAAAGGCCTTACCTCTTAACACAATCACATGGAGGATTAAGTTTCAGAATTTTGGGAGAGCACAAGCATTCACAGCAGAGTTCTGTTAGAAACAGTCTGCATAGTGAGCTTGGGTTAAGTATGAAGAAGTCGTTAGTGAACACAGTGAGAGTGCTATAGCGGAAAGATGGAAATAGATGCCAGATTTCAATGGCTTATGGTGTGAATGGAGGCAAAAAAGAAGAAACAAGAAGTGGAGACTAATCTTCAAGTCCCACACCTTAAAAATAAATAAATAAGATAAAAAGAAATCTACCTATGAAGGGGAGGACAGAGATAGTGTGGGAGTTAGTGGGAATATGAAGTAAAGGAGAGATTTTTCCTTTAAAAAAAAAACTAGCTAAAGTTGAGCATGTTGATCGAATCCCATGTTGTTAGGATTAAGCAGGCAGTGGAAGGGATATTGAAAATAGAGGAAGGAAGGAGCCTTTTAGCAGAAGAGTCCCAGAAAAGGGAGAAAGGATAGAATTCATAATAGAGGTAGATGAATTTACCATATTAATAGCAAACAACTTTTCCATTGTCACAGGAAAGAAGAAGAAACAGGTTGGGCCAAACTGAGTACCTTCATAGAGGTAGTCATTTTAGAAAATTGATGGGGCTCTGTCTGATACCACCAATTTTCCTTGTGAGGTAGGAGGTGAGAAAGATTTCAGGGAGTCATGGGGAGATGTGAGTTTCAAGGATGAAGCAACACAGAAGTTTAAAATATCCCCGCTGGGGAATGGAATAGAAGACCCTGAATAGATGAACTGTCAGGAGGTATTAAGGCCCCACATGTCAGATTTTCATTAGTGAGAAGCCCTCATATACGCTGCATGATTTTGCCAACAAATTCCATGGCCTGGCTATAGAAAAGGTAGATGGTTTGATTGGATGAAAATTCAAACATTATTGATTGCTTATGCCACACTCACCACTCTTGTCCCTTCCTCCTTTCTAACAGAGCCTTGTTTTTGTTTAGTAACTACTCTTCTTAGATTAGACATCTTCTTCAGGCAAGGTGGCCCATCCATGGTCTTCATTAGTCTAAGCCAATCTTATCAATGACTGATTTGGGCAAGGGCATGAGAATGTGATATAATTCCTGGCAATGAGGGGAATTCCCCAGGCAGGGACATGTTTTCTTGCTTCTAAAAATATAGAAGGAAGAGATGGTTGATTTTCTACCTTGTGATTCTCTCCTATCTGCAGGTGATACTTAGTTAACTAGACTCAAAACAAGGTGACTTAAAAGAATGCAGGCATGAAAACTAGAACTTGGTCCTTGGCAATTTAATTGAACCAGTGTTCTTGTTACATAGGATAACCTACTTTCCTTATTGTTTATGTGATTTTGAGTAGGGTTTTATTATTTGAAGCTGAAAGTGTTCTACTTGATACACTTGATGAGCATTTTAGGAAGATACTGGTGCAAAAGACATTGGGGATATTGGCTAGATCCTGCGTGAGATGGTGGACCTTGTGGTCTAAGATGTAGAGGAAAGGTATAACTCAACTTGATGACAGGAGAGGGATGGATACAGCAAGAAAGTAGAGCACTCTTGACCTGAAAATCACCAAAAAGATAAAGAAACAATGTTTTGCTGGTCTCAGTGGCTCATGCCCATAATCCCAGCACTTTGGGAGGCTGAGGTGAGAGGACTGTCTGAGCCCAGGAGTTTGAGACCAGCCTGGGCAAATTGGCGAGACCTCACCTCTATAGTAAAACAAAAAATTAGCTGGGTGTGGTGGCATGTGCCTGTAGTTCCAGCTACCTGGAAGACTGAGGCAGAAGGATCTCGGGAGCCCAGCAGGTTGAGGTTGCATGAGCATACCACTGCCCTCCAACCTGGGTGACAGAGTGAGACTCCTACTCAAACAAAACAAAACAAAACAAAACAAAACAATGTCTTGGGAAGAGTTGACTGGGAAAGATGAAAAACCTAAAGAAAGAGGTAAACCTAAACTGTTGTACCCCATTTTAAGAGATCACCAAAAGAGCCAGCTCTGATGTAAATTCATAAGGGTTTTTTTTAATTCAGACTCGAGCCTGGGCTCACGCTTGTAGCCGGCCCACCAGCTTGGAACCAGAGCGAGAGCCCCGACTCAGGTTTATACACACCTTTTATACATAGTTTTGAGGGGGTGGGGTAGTTTTACAGACTTGTGCGTGTAGGGTTGGATAAAAACTATGTGACATAGCTACA